>JALIGW010000003.1:125013823-125056112 GCA_023053685.1 Diadophis punctatus similis
GTGTTGAATGCTTCCAACTGTTTCATATCAGCAGATATTCTTAAGGGTTGTTTTATCTGTCATTCCCTTGGAAGAACTTTCTTGATGGATATACCATGCAGGGGCGGGTTCCTAATTTTTTTACTACCACTCTGTGGGCGTGGCTTATTTTGTGGGTGTGGCTTGCCAGCCATGTGACCAGGTGGGCATGGGCCTCGGGAGCTTGGCAGCGGCCAGAGAAGCGGGGGGGCATTGCCCACCCGCAATGCAGCCCCCCACAGCGGGAGCAGCAAGACCGCGGCAGCAGTTCTTATAGGAGGCTCCATCCAGCCTGAATGCTTCTCCCCATTCGATGATGCTAGGCTCCTGCCACCCATTTCCCCTCCCCTCAGCAGCTCGAGAAGCCTCAAACGTGCAAAAATGCCTGGGATCATCACCGTGCGTTCGTGGCTTCTCGGACTGCTGAAGGGAGGGAAATGGAGATAGCTCCTGCTGCCCATTCTTTCAGTGTCTCACGCTCCCTCAGCCATTCTCCCCTGCTTGGACTCACTGTGGGGTAGGAAGGCAACACATGCGCAGTGCTGGAAGCTCGGCTTCTCGGCATCCACAGAAGAAAATTTAAAAAAAAATTAAAAACATTTTTTTTAAAAAAATGGCAGCGCCCAGGCACTGGCAACCGACCGCACCAGTACTATGATGTCACCAGCAGGCCGCTACCGGTACTATAGAGTGGACCGCACCAGTAGGAACCCACCACTGATACCATGCATCTAGGTTATCTTAGGAGACCCATACTATATCTATCTAGACAGCCATCAGTGATTGGCCTCTTATAGTTCTCTTTATAACTTCCAATATTTCAAAGATTGTCACAGAACTGTTCATAATTTGTTTCTGATCTTATTTTGTTATTTTGTGTAAAGTAGGCCAGTCACCAGTGCCAGATGGACTATCAAGTTTATATTATAAATGTTTTGAGGATCAACTTTTATTGCCATTAAAGAATGTGATGGATTCTATTATGCAAGGGTCTGCTATGCCAGATGCTTGGAAGAAAACAAATACCACCTTATTACAAAAGGAAAGACATAATTTGATTACAACTAAGAATTATAGACTGATTTCATTGTTGAATAATGCTTATAAAAATATTTAAACAATATCATCAGACTGATTAAAAAAAGATCCTACAGGATTTTATTTCTGATGATCAACGTGGATTCTTACCCATAAGACAACCAAGGGACAACATGAGAACTATTCTGGATATAATGAAGTATTGATTTATATATTTTATTAAATTTATATGCCACCCATCTCACTGGCAAGCGACTCTGGGTGGCTTAAAAACATTGCCAAGATCATACTGGAAAACAAGTGCCACTGATCTCTTTGGATGCTGAGTAAGCCTTTGAACTGGGATTTTATGTTCAAAGTTGTGGAAAACATGGAATTAGGAGATAATTTTCTTCCAAGAGATTCCAGAAGGAACATATTGTTGTAAATGGACAGTTATCAAATACAGAACAAATGTCCTTTGTCACATTTGCTTTTCATTTTAGTCTTGGCGGTGTTAAATGCAGACATTAGACAAGATGAACAAATTATGGCTTGCAAATAAAAAAAGAGGTTGATAAATTAAAGGCATTTGCTGACAATTTTGTTTTGATATTACAAGTGCCTCAGAATGGTATAGAACATTTAATGAAGAAACTGAAATATTTTGGTACACAGGCTACTTTAAAATTAGTAAATAGATGCTTATTAAAAATGATGATAGTCTCCTACCCAAAAAGACTGAATGCTGTCATAAAATCAAAAGGTGTTAACAACAAAGTATTACCGTATTTTTCAGAGTATAAGATGCACCTTTTTGCCCCCCAAAAGAGGGTGGAAATGTCAGTGCATCTTATACACCGAATACAGCAATTTTTAGCCTCCCGAAGCCGCGCCCCCGCATCCAATTTTTGCAAAAAACGGGCCATCTTTTTGCAAAAATGGGGGGGTTTGCCTCCCCCCACCCCCTAGGAGTGCTCTGCAGGCTTCCCAGATCCTTTGCATGCCCTGTTTTTGCAAAAAAAAACAAGCAAAAAAGGGCCATTTTTTGCAAAAATTGGGGCATATTTGCCTTCCCCCACCCCCTAGGAGTGCTCTGCAGGCTTCCCAGATCCTCTGCATGCCGTTTTTGCAAAAAAAAAAAAAAATGAGCAAAAAACGGGCCTTTTTTTGCAAAAACGGTGTTTTTGCCTTCTAATTACCCCATCTAGCATGACTGGAGGAGGAATTCTGGGAGCTGAAGTCCATGAGTCTTAAAGCAGTCAAGTTTGAAGACCCCTGGGTTAGGGGTTAGGGATGCAAGGGTCTTCAAACTTAACAAGTTTAAGACTTGTGGACTTCAACTCCCATTCCTGAGCTAGCATGACTGGAGGAGGAATTCTGGGAGTTGAAGTCTTAAAGCTGTCAAGTTTGAAGTTTGTAAAAAGTATACATGGTTGTAAAAAGTGTACATGGTTGTAAAAAGTATACATGGTTGTAAAAAGTATTCTGCTACACTGGTATTTTATTAAATAATATATTACTACACCATTTGGTTCAGAATACTTTTTTCCTTGTTTTCCTCCTCTAAAATCTAGGTGCGTCTTTTACTCCGGTCCGTCTTATACTCCAAAAAATAAGGTAGTTTAAGGGTATGCATCTTTATGCAACCATATTATTTTAAGTTTTTTATTGTTGTTTTTCCCCTAAAGGTTTTTATTTTGTTTTTCATTTGAATTGTACAGCTTATGCTATACTAAAGATGGAAAGAATTCTGGAGTGATTTATTTTGTTCTGATGTTTTTGAATTTCAAAAACCTAGCATTTGTAACCTAGGTTAAAAACTTAGAGAAGAATTGGAAAAGGAGATTGTATTTGTCAATATTTTACCAATGCACAATTGACAGATTTAAAATGGATAAAAAAACCTCCTTTGGTTTTGCAGATAAAAAATGGATTTTGAAAGGGACCTAGGTAGTAAGAATGCCCATCATATTGCTAAGATATATAAGTTGCTATTGAAAATTAATTAGGAAGGTGAATACATTAATTATAATATGCTAAAATGGGCAAAGAACATTGGATATTATATGTTTGATTAATAGGAAAACATGTAAAGGGCTGAAGTTTATATTGAGTTATAATTTGAAAGGAAAATGTTATAAAATGATGTAGTGTTAGCATTTAACACTGGATAAATTGTCAAAGATGTATAAGGAAATGTAAAAGAAGTGTTGGGAATGTAACTAATTTGAAGGTACCTCTTATCACTTTTGAAGGCTCCCAAAAAGTGTTAAGAAATATTGGGATCAAATATGTTTTGATTCAGAAGACACTAAAAATCAATTCATAATTAAAACCAGATGTTTTTCTTTTAGATATTATGGATCCAGGAAACATGGGTCTTTGTTGTTACATATAATAACAGCAGCAAGACTTTTACAAGCACAGAATTAGAAAGATAATCAAACTCCTACAATGGAAAAATGGATTGTGAAATTAATGGAGATAGCTGAGGTAGCCAAATTGATCATTTTGATGAAAAACAAAAAAAAATTGTCTAGCTTTGTTTCTGTTTTTGGACTTCTTGCTCAAAAAATATGAAAATGAAACTGATTCTGAGATTTGATGACTAGATCAGTTTTAATGATAGAAATATACTGAATTATTTGTGTCTATTTTGTTTAAAAATAAAGGATATTTTATTTGTATCCATACTGAAGAAAGTTGAAGGTTACTTCCTTTCTATATTTTTTCATATTTTTTCTATTAGAATAGAACAGAACAGAACAGAACAGAACAGAACAGAACAGAACAGAACAGAACAGAACAGAACAGAACAGAACAGAACAGAATAGAATAGAATAGAATAGAATAGTATAACAGAATTGTAAGGGACCTTGGAGGTCTTCTAGTCCAACCCCCTATATTGCTTCAGACAAATGGTTATCCAACATCTTCTTAAAAACTTCCAGTGTTGGAGCATTCACAACTTCTGGAGGCAACTTATTCCACTGATTAATTGTTCTAACTGTCAGGAATTTTCTCCTTAGTTCTAAGTTGCTTCTCTCCTTGATTAGTTTTCAATCATTGCTTCTTGTCCTACTGTCAGGTGCTTTGGAGAATAGTTTGACTCCCTCTTCTTTGTGGCAACCCTTGAGATATTGGAACATTGCTATCATGTCTCCCCTAGTCCTTCTTTTCATTAAACTAGACATACTCAGTTCCTGCAACCGTTCTTCATATGTTTTAGCCTTCGGTCCCCTAATCATCTTTGTTGCTCTTCTCTGCACTCTTTCTAGAGTCTCGACATCTTTTTTATATCGTGGCAATCAAAACTGAATGCAGTATTCCAAGTATGGCCTTACCAAGGCATTAGAAAGTGGTATTAGCACTTCACATGATCTTGATTCTATCCCTGTGTTTATGCAGCCTAAAACTGTATTGGCATTTTGGCAGCTGCTGCACACTGCTGGCTCATATTTAAATGGTTGTCCACTAGGACTCCAAGATCCCTCTCACAGTTACTACTATTGAGCAAGGTGCCACATATACTGTACCTGTGCATTTTGTTTTTTCTTGCCTAAACGTAGAAACTTACTTTTTTCACAATTAAATTTCATTTTGTTAAATAGAGCCCAATGTTCAAGTCTGTCAAGATCCTTCTGTATCTTGAACCTAACTTCTGGAGTGTTGGCTATTCCTGCCAGTTTGGTGTCATCTGCAAATTTGATGAGTTGATCTATCCCCTTGTCCAAGTCATTGATGAAGATGTTGAAGAGTACTGGGCCTAAAACAGAGCCTTGGGGTACTCCACTGCATGCTTCCCTCCATATAGATGCTGTTCCATTGAGCACTACACATTGAGTGTGGTTGGTCAGCCAGTTACGAATCCATCTGGTGGTGATGCTGTCTAACCCACATTTTTCTACTTTTTCTAGTAGTAGTAGTAGTTATCAAATGCCTTACTGAAGTCCAAGTAAATTATATTGACAGTATTCCTCTGATCCACTAATTTTATCACTTTGTCAAATAATGCAATAAGATTAGTCTGGCATGATCTGTTTTTGACAAACTCATGTTGGCTTTTGGTTATTACTTTGTTTGCTTCTAGGTGTTCACTGATTCGTTGCTTGATTATCTTTTCCAGAATCTTCCCTGGTATTGAGGTCAGGCTGATAGGTCTATAGTTTCCTGGATCTAATTTTTTCCCTTTTTGAAAATGGGAACTACGTCAGCTCTTTTCCAGTATATTAATATACTTTTAATTTTTCCCCTTTTTAAACTTTTATTATCCTATATTTTATCAGCTTTTGGAATTCAATAGGGTTTGCTTTAAGCCATTTGGTAATAATTTTCTTTCCCTCTGGAGAGTCTTAATGGAGCCCAGAATTAGCCAAGTCTAGATTGTGAAATAATATTAAGAAGAACACTAGTAAGATTGAAGAATAAGAAATTTAAGACAATCTAGAGAAATAAATAGAAGGAGAGGGCTGTTGGAAGACAAGGCCTTATAATGACTTTGCTTTGCCTGAAGTGGATCTAGAGCTAGTGACAATTGGACAAGTCTCATCTGAAAATTAATTATTGCAATCAGCACTAATTGATTTTAGACAGCAATGGGGAAAGAGTTTGTAGCTGTGACGAAGAGTGTTAACATTTCCTATTAAGACCATCTTAGCAGCTTGCCAATTGTTTTCTCCTGCTTTATTGCAATTAGACTTGAAATGGAAAAAAAGGCTTCCACTACAAATCGGCAAAATGATTTCTGTCTTCAGAAATCTCCAGATATGCACATCATTTTCCTTGCTTCGCTGACATGTCTTTCTTTCTTTCTTTCTTTCTTTCTTTCTTTCTTTCTTTCTTTCTTTCTTTCTTTCTTTCTTTCTTTTTCTGTTATTTTGTCAACAAAATAAACAGGAAGCTATCATACTGCAAAGCAAACCACCAGGTTCTACAATCATATTAATTTGCAATGTTGCTTGGGAACAATCCTAGGATGGTAGAAAGCATATGGAAGGTTTTGGAATGCAAGGCACATCCAATGAGAACCAATGAACTTGCAACATTGTATATGGGCAGGTTTAATAATGACTAATCCTTCCACCCCCCAGATGCCCAATTATTGATGTCATTGCCACTGCATGACATAGTAGGAAGAATAACTGGTGGTTGCCTGTACTTCTGGCAGGAAAATCAAAGCCATGGAAATCCATCAGTTGTTTTCACCACATAGACAAGTGGTTCATATTAATAGTGAAGAGAGGGCCAATTCCCCATCTTGTTCCTGAGCAAAGTAAGACTTGCAAATTGAGCTGGCCACTTTATGCCGAATTGACATCTCTGCCAAAACAAAGGCAATAGAATAGTGTGTCATGAAGAACCCTGATAATTATATCTGCAAGTTTAAAAATAATACACAGCTAAAGTATACTTTGTACAGCTTTTGTAGATATGAACATGATACTTTTCATACTATATTGCTACATTTTTTACAAAATATATCTGACTTTGTCTTCAATCAAAGGGAATGGCTTAACAAAATTTCATCATACCTAAAGGGAAAAAATCTAAAATGAAAAATCTCCCTAAAATGTTCTTCATAATGGTGCAATAATACTTCGAAAGAGTGAAAATTGCTAAAGATGGTTTATGAGTAGATCATCTTTTTTTTTTCCTATGATGGATTTAAACAAGAAAATATGATACCAAGCCTGTGGGTTTGGTCGCTTGAAAACCTAATCACAGCTTGGCAGAGCAGTTGAATTTCCCAGAAGAATATCACGTTGGTTATATTGTACTGCTTGAGATAGGGAGGAAAATGTCTCACTTCTCTAAAACTAAGATGGTAGTCAGTGCATATCAAAAGCTGTTGGTTACCATTTCTTTGGGGTGTGGGATAGGATCACAATAAGACACAGAGAATTATTTCAGTAATTCAAAGCAGCTGTGTGTGTTGATGATTAAGTAAGAAACTACCGTATTTTTCTGAGTATAAGACACACCTTTTTCCTCCTTAAAAGTGGCTAAAAATTTGGGTGCGTCTTATAATTCGAATGTAGCTTTTTTTTCCAGCCCTAACTAGGTGCTAACAGATCTTCCCAGCTCTTACCTTGCAGGCTTTTTCATTGTTACTCTCTCCAAAGAATATTTTTCCAGCCCTAAGTCTTTGCAGGTTTTTTTTCATTGCTCTACTTGCTCCAAAGAAGTTTTTTTCTAGCCCTAACCAGGTGCTAACAATCTTCCCAGCTCTTACCGGCTTGCAGGCTCTTTCATTGTTACTCTCTCAGAAGAATGTTTTTCCAGCCCTAAATCTTTGCAGGGTTTTTTTTCATTGCTCTACTTGCTCCAAAGAAGTTTTTTTCTAGCCCTAACCAGGTGCTAACAATCTTCCCAGCTCTTACTGGCTTGCAGGCTCTTTCATTGTTATTCTCTCAGAAGAAGGTTTTTTTAAGTCCTAACCAGGAGATAAAATAATGTGCTGAAGCTGCTCCGAATAAGGTTTTTTTCTAGCCCTAACCAGGTGCTAACAATCTTCCCAGCTTTTACTGGCTTGCAGGCTTGTTACTCTCTCAGAAGAAGTTTTTTTTTTTTTTCCAAAAAGTTTTATTAGTACAAAATTACATAGATAATAGCTAAACATTAAATAGAAAGTACAAACATTTTTTTTAATTTTTCTCCCCCCTAACCCACCCCTTTCCCTCCCCCCTCCCCCCCGGACTTCCCAGAGAGAGTACAGGGCATAATATCAATAAAATAAATTTAAATTAAATTAAAAAATTTTGACTTCCACCTTATTTTTTTAAAACTTCAACTCCAAATTGTACACTAATAAAAATTCCTTCCTCCTCCTTTCAATCATCTACCCTTCACAACATTTCTTCACTGTTAACTAAGAATTAAATGATTATTACATAAATGATGACTAAGTATTAAATACAAAAACCTTAAACTTCATCATAAAATCAATCAGTATATAAATAACTTACTATTACTATATATCAGATTATAAGCACTAATTCCAAACTTTAAATAACCTTCCTCCCCCAAAAAAAAATGTTAAATCTAATTGTAATATTTTATAACTGGATAGATAACAATTCCAAATCTTTCTCACAATTAAATAAAACTTAAATTGATATTACACAAAAAATAACTAAATAATAATACAAAAACCTTAAACTTCATCATAAATTCTACCACTCTATTAGTAACAAAATGTTACTATGTATTAAATTATTAGGTTCAAAAAAGTTCTAAATCTTTAAAAAGAATTAATAATACTTTGAATAAGCCCCCCCAAAAAAACAAAAGAAAAAAAAAAGAATGCAAGAAGTAAAGAAAAGAAAAAAAAATTAAGGAAAGAAGGGAAAAAGAAAAGTACAGTCATAATGGCAACCATCTGTCCAATAAACTTCAACACTGCATCTTGTTGTATCTTGATGATGGTTGCATCTTTTTGTAACTTGATAATTTTGTAGTTGTCAGCTCGCCTCCCATCTGACCCCGATCTTCCATCTCCTTTTCCAGACTGTAGACATCTGTCTGGCTCTGCCAATCATTTAAATTTTGTAAATCTGTTTCGATTTGAAGAGGAAGGGATGGCTTTCCCTCCTCCTCCTCTTTTGTTTTCATACATCTTTCCTCTGGAATCTTGGATATATCAGCCTTTAAGACGTTGACATAAAATTCAGTAGCTTTCTTTGTTGTATTAAGCCGATATCTTTTTCCCAGAAATTTCACTGCAACTCCTGTTGGTGCTTCCCATTTGTAATGTAAATTTAACCTTTTAAATTCATCAATCAGAAAGGTATAATCTTTTCTGGCTTTGAGCATTTTAGAGGGAATTTCTTTCCATATCATCAGTTCCTGGCCATTCACCTGCAGGTTATTTTTAAACGTCGCCTGTATAATCCTATTCCGTAAGGCTCTTGTAGTAAAGTATATTACAATATCCCTTGGTAGGTGTTTTTGTTTTGCATACCAGGAGTTGATTCTATATATTTTATCAATTTGCCTGGCTAGTTCTTCTTTAGACAGTCCAGACACCTGCTCCAAAGCTTCCACCATCCTTCCTTTCAAATCTTCATATAATCCTTCTTTCAACCCCCTGACCCTTATGGCAAATTCCATGGATCTGAATTGCGTCATTAACACCTCTGTTTCAAAATTTGCAATGTCATTTTGTATTTTATCTATATATTCTACTGAAGTTGTCAAAACTTGTTTGTTTTCTTCAATGCAGTTTGCCAAAACTTCAATATTTGTTGCTAGACCTTTACATACCTCCAACACATCATTTCTAATTTGTTGGTCAATATTCTTTAAAGCAGCCTGCATTTTATTATCTATTTCACTAATTTTTTGGTTAAATTCAACAATAAGTTCATCTTTCATAATCTTTAAGGTACTTATTAAATTTTCAGGTGTTAAAGACTTTGGGGGTGTTAACTCAGTGGTAAGTTGCATTTTAGAAATATAACCAGATGAATAATCCATTCTTTTATTCAAAACAATCTTTCCAGATTTTGAAGCCATTTTAGTATTTCCAGTGGTGAACAAAGAAAAAGCCAAGCCTCTAGTTAAAGTTCTTTTAAATTTCTTTTAAAATTCTTTCAAATTCCAAAGCCAGATAGAATTTTATTTTTAAAAAATTGTCAGTTATTATTTAATCCAGAATCGGGAGACAGAGAGAGTAAAGCCAACTTTCAAAATCAAAAATTTCCATAAGAAAAGCATCACAGCATCTTGCTCCGCAAAAGCGGAGGTTTCCAAGTCCCCGGAGCAAGAGACAGGCTGGCTGGGGAGCCCTCACCTTTCGCGCCCCTAGCTGACACTTGGGGCACTAGGGGGGGCTCTACCCCACCTGTCCGGCTCTCATCTCTCCCCTTTGCCCGGGGCAGAGACTTTCAAGCCGCCAGACAGCTGTTCTGGCGGCTTTAACGGGGAAAAGGAAAGGCGCTCAACGAGGAGCGTCCGCGATGCAGCGATCCGGAACCGGAAGTCAGAAGAAGTTTTTTTTTTAAGTCCTAACCAGGGGATAAAATAATGTGCTGAAGCTGACCAGACTAAGGATGCTAGCCAGATGAATACCTGGTAGGCAAATTGTTTTCCCCTATTTCCCCTAAGGTGCGTCTTATACTCCGGTGCGTCTTATACTCCGAAGAATACAGTAAGAAGGTTTTGGGAACCATTTCTAAATGTCTGTTATGACACTGGAGCTGTACATTTTGATCTGAGCATAAGTACCAATAATGCAAAATACATAATTTGGTTGTGTTTTAACCTATTTTGTTTCATTAATTACATTTTGCAATCCTAAATGTTGCAAGAAAAGAAAAGAAAATGGTGTAACCTACTCTAACTCCTCCTCCTCCTTCCTCTCAGTTCTCTCTCCTTGTATCAGTCAGACTTAAAAATGGTTTCTTATGGTGCCTAGACTTGAGGAAGAAGAAGATATTCTCAATGGGAGTGCAAAGGTTTACTGTAATCCAGAGGGGAAATGAGAAAATTGTGGATTTGAGTGAATGAATGAGAATGGGAACTAACTTGAGAGAAAAAGGGATGAAGGAAGCATAAATGTGTGAGAGAGAAGGAAACAGAATATGTGGCAGAGCTCTGCCTATGCCCATTTATGCCTCTGTCCCAACCCTCTGTTGGTCTTTGACATTTAAAGTTTCCTATGAAAGAATGATACTTTTGAACTGAAAAAATGTTCTTCATTCTTTATGTGGTGCATTTAAACAAGCTTCACAAAGAACGTTTGTTAAAGCAAACATTCCCTGTATTATAAGAACCATTGGTTTTATATGGTAGATGCTCATATAGGGCATGCAATTGTATAGCTTTGCATTTGTCCCCAGTGTGGAAATGTTCTCAAGCAACCACCCATAACTACTACTTTGTGTCTAACAGGGTTAGAAATGGGCTTTTTTCCCTTATTTGCAAGTAACTTATTCACAATGAAGGGAGAAAAAAATCTCTCTTTAATGGGGTGAAACTACTCAAGTCCCAAGGGTACACATCTGTACCTAATGTTTCCTCCAAATTAGTAAACAACAGCAAAAACAAAACCTTGAAAAGTATTCTGCAAAGGAACAGACATGAGGGTACACATCTGTACCTAATGTTTCCTCCAAATTAGTAAACAACAGCAAAAACAAAACCTTGAAAAGTATTCTGCAAAGGAACAGACATGAGATGTGACTTGAATCAGGCTTTCACTACTTTGGCATCATAGAGTTATCTATTGCAGCACATAAGCCATGTGGGTGTATGTTATTATTGTTATTGTTATTGTTATTGTTATTGTTATTGTTATCGTTATCGTTATCGTTATCGTTATCGTTATCGTTATCATCATTATCATTATCATCATTATCATCATTATCATTATTATCATCATTATCATTATTATTAACAACAATCAAGTTCCTGATTGTTTGCAGCCCAGACTCTTTAATGAATGGAAAGTACAAATACATTAACAGGCCTCAAGTTTAATTTCCAAGAAAGGACATTAAATTATTCAAGATATCTGTTCCTTCCTTCCTTCCTTCCTTCCTTCCTTCCTTCCTTCCTTCCTTCCTTCCTTCCTTCCTTCCTTCCTTCCTTCCTTCCTTCCTTCCTTCCTTCCTTCCTTCCTTCCATCCATCTCGCAGTACATGAACAGAATAGTGGTTTGTGTTTGTTTTCTTCTTTCTAAAATATAGGCATTATCTACAAGAAGGGAGGGGGGAAGGGGGGAGGGAAGAAGAAAGGAAGGAATTTTCTGGCAATTTAACTGAATTAAGGCTGATGAGTTGAGATTCTGGTTGTATAACCATACTGAATCGCAATGTAGTCAACACATTTTAATCCAGTGTGTTACATAAATCCATCCCATGATGTATATTCTTTGTTATTGGGGGAAATGAAAAAAAAAGTCAATTCCATTATTACAGCACTGATATGCAAAGAGATCCCTAGAAGTATAAAAACCACAACATATGATACTTAGGTACTATTAAGCAAAATAATGATAATGATGATGATGATGATGATGATGATGATGATGATGATGATGATGATGATGACGATAACAATAACAATAACAATAACAATAACAATATATGGGAGATTATATATATATATATATATATATATATATATATATATATATATATATATATATATATATATATATATATATATATATATATATATATATATATATATATATATATATCCCAACTTATATTGTTATGTTTTGGAAATGTGGATGTTCCAAATTTCTGTCAACTAGATTCTGGATTGATCAATTTAGCATTGCTGTCATGAGCTAGCAGACTGGTGACATATAAACATATTAACATTTTCACAATATGTAGTCTAATAAATAAAAGAAAAATATACTCTTTAATTAATTACTAGAAGAACAATACAAACAATTATACTCCAGTTTATCCCATCATTATTCTTACTCATAACAATCCATCAAGCCTCCAGTAGCATCTTTGTCCTAGAACACAATGAATTTTTGAGAACGAAGTATCAAGGTAAAGTAACAGAACTATAATAAAACAAACCCCAAAAATGCAGGTAACAAGACTGTATTTCACAATAACACTTCCCTTAGCATTAGATCCTATAAAATTAGGAAATTGGGAATGTGCATGGGCAGACAATTAAGTCTTATACCTATTCATTGGGGTTTTTTTGAACCCACTATCAAATATGTGCCAGAGAAACTAGCTGCTTGTGGGTGAGAGGGACAGGGAAACCAAATTTCTCAATTGAGAAAAAAACAGCCAGGGAAGTAACTGAAGCCTAGCTAAGAGGCCGCTCCTCAGTCAATAGGAGTGCTGATTTACCAACAGCCTATGGAGTACTTAGAAGGGCTAGGCAGCACAAGCAAATAACAGCTAATGACTTAAAAGCCAGCCATCAACACATCCCAATGAACATCTAAAAAGCCACTTACAACAGGCACTATAAATACCATACACAGAACAGCACACACTCTGTTAGAGAGAAGTTTCCTGACAATGGGTTCCAGCATAGGTCTGAAAGCTCAGAAGACAAAACCCCTGACTCCAGTGACTGATCCAGATTGGGAAAAAAAAAACTTCCATTCATTCCATTCATATATATATATATATACACACACATACATACACTGTATATATAGATATAGATATATACTGTACATCTTCAATACATTTTATCATTTACTCCAAGTTACAGTCCTGGATAAAATAGCTGGCTCCAAGATGCTGTTAGCCACTTCCTTTGGAAAAGAATTTTTTTCTGCAAAAAATCTTTCACCTCTTTCTTTCTGGATCCATCCTAAGAGCAAACAGTCAACATTTCCTTTCAAGCTTTTCCTTCATGTTCTCTTTAAAGCAAAGATTGGTTGCCAGGGTCTCTGCAGTCTTCCCTGAAGCATGCCACAGTTTAAGTTGCCCCCATTTTATGATAAATTCAGTCTCTCAGTTTATAGTCTGGTGTTTTAACCACCACACCAAATTGATTCTCATATGTGTATGTACATTATACTTTATAAGAATTATTGTGTGTAAGGATCTGTATACACAAGGACTTGTCTGTTACATTATGTATATCTATGGAATATAACTATGCAAAATATTATAAACCTTTTATATAAAACATAGAAGCATCAAAATGTGTATACATGAAAGCATTTCTGTTTTTTTCTATCTTGTTTCACGCTATGCTATTCTAATTTTACTTCAGCTCCGAAATAGTTATTCTGTACCATTTTCCAATCTTCATAACTGTCTGTTTCAACCTTCCCATCTTCAACTTTTCTCTTTCTCTTTTTCCTTGGATTCATCACCATCACTTCTTCCATTTATTTTATTCCTTTTATTCCCAGATTGGGTTATCACTGTCAAATGTCATCTCTTGGCTGTGGAATTTTAAAGAGCTACTCAGAACAATACCTTGTAATAATTCTCATTTATTAGATAACAGTCTTCAGGTAGTCCTCAACTTATGACCTCGATTGAATCCAAAATTTCTGTTGCTAAGCGAGACATTTATTAAGTGAGTTTTGCCCCATTTTATGACCTTTCTTGCCACATTTGTTAAGTGAATTACTTCAGGACCATGATTGTTAAGTGAATCTGACTTCTCCATAGACTTTGTTTGTCAGAAGTTTACAAAAGATGATCATATGATCACATTGCAACCATCATAAATATGAGTCAGTTGCCAAACATCTTAATTTTGATCATGGGATGCTGCAATGATCATAAGCGTGAAAAACAGTCATAAGTCACTTTTTTCAGTGCTGTTTCAATATGAAATGAACTGTTGTAAATCAAGGAATACCTGTATGCCAGTTTCTATTGTTTCCTGGCTTAACCTCCATTTTTTTCCTATTTCTTTTGCAAAGCATGCTTATCCTTAGCTTATAGGGATCTGTATAAACAAGGACCAAGTCTGAAGTTCAGACCAAGTCTGAAGTTCTGTCTCCCACAAATACATGCTTACTTCTGTATCACTGAATATGAGAAGAGTTAAAACAAATAGTTTATATCCAAATGTTACAGAATGACTGCTTAAAAAAATATTTTGCCATTCTGAATTAGCACTAAGGTGATAAAAAATAATTACCACAATCTTAAGGCTAAGTGAGCAAATGTTTACAAGCGAATTTTATATTTGTCTTTGAAAATCTCTGCTTTTAAAGAGCAAAGATATATTTGAACTTGGTCTTGTGCTGGCTGTTCTTCACCAGGACATTATATAGTTCAGAACATTTAGATTTTGTTAATGTCTTTCTGTTACTAAATCCCCACAAGCTATACAAAGAAAAGTGTATTCACTTTCAGTGAATTTCCCCTTAGCTACCAGGGAAACTTTGCCTTGGAAAAAAAAGATTTAGTTCCAATTACTATACTGTCAGTAGAACTTCAGCCTTAATTTAGCCCATTAGTTTAATCTTAATTTATAATCTGGAGCAATTAATAAGCCTGTGCTGCATGACAAATCAAAACTTGGCTGACATTTAGATACATTTAAAAGGCAAATTTTGAACCTTGTCTGTTACCTCATGAGAAAGCAGGAAAAAAGTTTGGATTTTTGCCCTGTTTCAGCTTCAGTGCATATAACAATAATTTACTATTTTAGGACTCTAAATTTATAGCTGATTGAAAGAGGAATTGTCCTTCACATTATCATTTTGGGCTTTAAAGTCATTCTCTGAAGAAATGGACCAAATTAGATTTTAAAAGACACACATAGATCTTTCTGATAAATTCCAGTTAACCCTATTTTGTATAGAAATTCTGTAATATAATCAAATGTTCAGGTGTTATTCTATTGATCAGCTTGCATTTAAAGTATTAATAATTAGGCCATTTATCTACTTTTCTGCACCCCCAAAAATAAAGGCATGAAAATGGAAGAGAGTAAATGGACATTTATTAACAGTCATAATCTGACAACCTCTCAGAGGAGGTTGGTTGGACTTCAGAGGAAATGAAGTACAGGGTTATTCAAAAAGAATGAACCGATTTCATGACACAATATTTTATTAAGGAAAAGTAATACAAAACTCCAGCCAAGTCACAAGTATTCTACTCACAATCAACTTTTATTTCCTGTCTTATAAGTGTTCAATGTGGACACCACCTGCAGCATGGGCAACATCAATGCGGTAAGAGAATTCCTCCCAGGCGCGTATCAGCATATCACAATCCACTGAATTGATTGCTGTTGCTATTCAATGTTTAAGGTCATCGAGGTTAGTGGGTAGTGGTGGAACATAAACACAATCTTTTACTTATCCCCACAAGAAAAAATCACACACGTTTAGGTCTGGAGATCTCGCAGGCCAAGCATAAAGAGCAAGGTCTTGGGGCCCCCAACGCAGAAAGCCTTTTACTGAGGACTCACCATTCCGAGGGTAAACAAACAACTGAACATTGCCGGAAGAACGACGCGACTACATCACCCCTGTGGCAGCCATTCAAAACTTAGATAACTCCTCTTTCAAATGGTCACTGACTCATCACATGGTGATGCTTGAGAACTGAAGCAATGTGTCATGAAATTGGTTCATTCTTTTTAAATAACCCTGTATCATGGCAGTTGCAGTTGTATAAAGAGTGTGGGGATGGCTGGCCAAGAAATAGTAAGGATTGTGGATCTGTTGGATCTAAAGCCCTACCCTTCATTGTGAAATCTGTATCAGTCATCAAGATGAGGAAGATAGAGAATAGTATGGATCCAGGGAAGTGCTGCACTTTATTTAACATAATCTTTCATCAATCAATCAATTATATAAATCTGTTCTCAAAACAAAGTCCAAAGTGATTGGAACAGTTTAGAATGCTTCACAAATAAATAAAATGACTAGGCCTCTTCTGTGGCTCTGGTTTGATAGATGTGGAGACCAGTTAGGTATCAGACACAAACATCAGCTATACCTATGATTCAACACTATTTTATTCTTATAAGATTTTTTTTAAATGCCTGCTAAGCAACATGACTTGGCATAAAAGGCTAGATTGACATTCTTAGTTGTTATTATTGTTACTGTTATTGTTATATTTCTTTTATCTTGTTTCTTTCTCCCTCTCTATTTCAATTCAAGGCAGCAAACATGCATAATAATCCTGCCTCCTATTTTCTCCACAACAACCTGCGAAGTAGGTTGGAGAGAGAGGGAGGGAGGGAGGGAGGGAGGGAGGGAGGGAGAGAGAGAGAGAGAGAGAGAGAGAGAGAGAGAGAGAGAGAGAGAGAGAGAGAGAGAGAGAGAGAGAGAGAGAGAGAGAGAGAGAGAGAGAGAGAGAGAGAGATTAGCCAGCCAGCTTTTAGGCCTACGAATGCAAAATTTAATTTAATTTAATTTAATTTAATTTAATTTAATTTAATTTAATTTAATTTAATTTAATTTAATTTAATTTAATTTAATTTAATTTAATTTAATTTAATTTAATTTAATTAAAAGTTCTTATAGGCGCCCAATCCCGTAGGACTCAGGGTGGCGTACAGCAGGGATAAGAACAATACAAATAATACAAAATAGTTTAAAACATTACATAGTTTTAAAAACCATTCATCCATGGGGGAATCCGATCTTCATCCTGCCTGCCGGAAGAGCCATGTTTTTACGGTTTTGCTGAAGGCCAGTAGAGTGGGGATAATCCGGATCTCTGGTGGGAGTTGGTTCCAGAGAGATGGGGCTCCCACAGAGAAGGTTCTCCCCCTTGGTCCCACCAACCAACATTGTTTGGCTGATGGGACCTGGAGGAGACCAACTCTGCGGGACCTAACCGGTCGTAGGGAGGTATGTGGTAGGATGCGGTCCCGGAGGTAACCTGGCCCTGAGCCATGTAGGGCTTTAAAGGTCAAAACCAACACCTTAAATTGCGTCCGGAGACTAATGGGCAACCAATGCAGCTGGCAGAGAATAGGTGTTATGTGGGTGTATCTCAGAACACCCACCACAGTTCGTGCAGCTGCATTCTGCACCAATTGCAGTCTACGGATGCTCTTAGAGGGTAGCCCCATGTAGAGCATGTTACAGTAGTCCAGCCATGAGGTGACAAGGGCATGAATCTCCTGGTTTCCAGGGTAGCTTCTTAACCACTACACCAATCTGGCTCTCAAAGTTGTTCTTTGTTAACACTCATGCCATACAGGATGTTCAGCATGCCCTGTTGTACTATACTTTCTATTTGAACCAGTGTGGGATATTAATCTAGCTACTCATAAATAAATTCCTAGGGAGAGATGTCCAATGGCATATGACCTATCTTAAAACAGATTGTAAAAACTGTATGACCAATAATATTCACAAATATTGCTTCACTACTATAAGAGAAAGGCAATAAATGCTGTCCAACAAAACTATATTTCTCTAATACCTTTAAAACTTCTTTCCTCCTTCCTTCCTTTCTACCTGTTTAATTCACCTAATTAATTTTGTCATCTTTAATATGTATTTTATGCATCTGCATACACACCCACAAAACACACAAACTCAAGCGTGCACACATGGCAGTTAAAGACCAATGGTTATAATAAGGATTTATCTATCAATTTTTGTTAATATTAGATTGACAATAATCATATTCATATCAATCAGAATAGAGCTGGAAGGGACCTTGGAGGTCTTCTAACCCAACCCCCTGCTCAAGCAGGAGATCCTATATCATTTCAGACAGATAACTGTCCAGTCTTTTCTTAAAAACCTTCAGTGATGAAGCACCTATATAACTTCTGAAGGCAAGCTGTTCCACTGGTTAATTGTTCTTACTGTTAGGAAGTTTCTCCTTGATTCCAGGTTGCTTCTCTCCTTGATTAGTTTCCATCCATTGTTTTTTGTCTTTTTGGTGATTTGGAATATAAATTGCCCCCTTCTTCTTTGTGACAGCCCCTCAAATACTGGAATACTGCTATCATGGCATCCTGGTCCTTCTTTTCTCTAGCGAAACCCAATTCCTGCAACCATTCTTCATATGTTTTTTTTTTAATTATCTCCAGGCCTTAATCATCTTAATTGCTTTTATTTGTACTTTTTCCAAAGTCTCAACATCTTTTTTGTAATGTGGTGACCAAAACTGGATGCAGTATTCCAGGTGTGGTCTTACTAAGGATTTATAAAGCAGTACTAATACTTCATGTGATTTTGATTCTATGCCTCTGATTATACAACCAAGGATTGTATTAGCTTTTTTGGCAGCGGCTGCACACTGATGACTCATGTTTAAGTGATCGTCCACTAGGACTCCACGGTTCCTCTCGCAGTTACTGTTTTTGAGCCAGATTTCACCTAATCTGTACTTGTACATTTCGTTTTTCCTGCCTAGGTGTAAAATCTTGCTTTTCTCCACATAAAATTTCATGTTGTTGGTTAGGGCCCATTATTCAAGTCTGTCATGATCTTTTTTATTTATTTATTTATTTATTTATTTATTTATTTATTTATTTATCTATCTATCTATCTATCTATCTATCTATCTATCTATCTATCTATCTATCTATCTATCTATCTATCTATCATCTATCTATCTATCTATCTATCTATCTATCTATCTATCTATCTATCTATCTATCTATCTATCTATCTATCTATTTATTTATTTATTTATTTACCGCCTCATAGTGCAAGCACTCTCTAAGCGGTTTACACCATTAAGCAATGTATATATTTAGATTGTCCCCAACAATCTGGGTCCTCATTTTACCTACCTCGGAAGGATGGAAGGCTGAGTCAACCCTGAGCCGGTGAGATCTGAACAGCTGAACTCAAATGATCACAGTCAGCTAAAGTAGCCTGCAGTATTGCTCTCTAACCGCTGCATCACCTCGGCTCTTTTTTGATCCTGAGCTTGTCTTCTGGGGCATTGGCTATTCCCAGCTTAGTGCCATCTGCAAATTTCATGAGTTCTATTCCCTCATCTAAGTCATTTATGAAGATATTGAAGAGTACTGGGTCTAAGATGGAACCTTTTGGTACCCTACTGCTTATTTCCCTCCATGTAGATTTCCCTCCATTAAGGATTACTCATTCAAGTACAGTTTGTGAGCCAGTTATAAGTCTTGTGGTGATGCTGTCTATCCCACATTTTTATAGTTATATATTCTATTTTTTATATATTTTTATTTATTTTCTAATTATATATTCAATGAAATTATGAAGAAAGAATAAAAATGAGAGCATTGCTCTTTCCCTGCCTTCAAGTGTTCTTTACTTGTCAGTCAAGTTGCAACTATTTATTGTTTTACTAATCCTTTTTATATGCTCTCGATCTAGGAAGGAAGCCTTGTTAGGCTTCTACTGGTTGAATCCCTGGAAGGAGGTCATGTACCAGCCATATTGGTTACTTGATCCTCCAGCAGGGGTGAGTTCCTAATTTTTTTACTACCACTCTGCGGGTGTGGCTTATTTTGTGGGTGTGGCTTGCTAGCCATGTGACCGGGTGGGTGTGGCTTGCCGGCCATGTGACCGGCTTGCCGGTCATATATTAGTTATTTCAGAGAGATGTTACTACTATTTTTGCTATTTTATAGCTTACATGAAAAGCTTTGCATACAGAGTGTGTGTTACACCATGGCAACATAGCAACCTTTATATGCAGAAAATGCTATAGTTAAAAGACAAGCAAGTCTCATACAGCATTTTTGGTTTTAGTCATGGATTCCTTAGACAATATTGAGGACTGTTAAAAGAACAGTATCTTTTAACAGTCCTCAATGTTTTCGTCTAAAGAATAACAGTATAAAAATCTATAAAATTAACAGTATAAAAGGTTAAGCTTTCGGAAAACGCCCACTTTGGGAAGCTTTAGGCAAAAGTGAAGGAAAAGTGTCACATGCGAGCTTCTTATTATTTTCAAGCAAAGGGATGGGGAAAGACTTAATTGTCAGGTTTCTGGGCATGCGCAGAAGAATTTTTTAAAAAAAATTTAAAAAAACCTTTTTTAAAAAATGGCGGTGCCCAGGCACCGGCAACCGACCGCACCGGTACTGTGACATCACCAGCGGGCTGCTACCGGTGCTATAGAGTGGACCGCACCTGTAGGAACCTACCACTGTCCTCCAGGCTAAATTTTTGACTTGATCACTTTGCCATTTTAATGTACTTTATGTTGTCAAAACATTCTCAGTAAGTTTAGATTTTCCACTCAGATTGTATTGTGGCTAGTGTGCATTTACTCATTTGTTATTCTGTAAAACCACTAACTCCATAATAACTTTGTATTAAAGTTTGTTTCAAAAATCAAAACCAGAAGCACACACAGAAGACTGATTCAGCTGGATTGATAAACTTCTTTATAAACATAGTAACAGATGAATTTACAATACCATTAGCAGAGTTCTTCTTCAAGCAGTTACAGACAGCAGAGAACAGTTAGTTTCATTTCAGCAGAGTTCAGAGTGGAAGAGTTCAGAGTGGAAGAGTTCAGAGTGGAAGAGTACAGAGTGGAGAAAGGACTGGAGCCACACCCAGCCTTAAACTTAAGTTCCAGTTTCGATTCTCTGCACAGACTCAAAAGTGGTTAGCTCCTATTGGCTGACTCAGTTGCTATGCCTATTCATTGGCTAACCTTGTTAACACTGGTTCTCCCAGTTCATGAATATCTTAATACTTTGTCATAAAGAGATTATGGTATATTTATTCGACTACCTTGCTCCTCATTGGTTCATTTTGCTTTTCAACTAGCTGGTCCATGAACCTGGTATTTATCTTAATAGGGCTGACATGCCATTTTTCTAGTCTTTCTCAGTCTTTCTCTATTGTCTTTTTCTTTGCATATTTTAAGCTTTTCACTAAGCCTCATTCTGACCTTGTTTCAGAGTACTTCAAACTTTTCACTCATTCTTCCAATCATTCAGCAAAAATATTTGCATAGAGCTTATTGTTATAGTTAATGTATTATTAATTTTGAAAAATTTGTTAGCCTTGGCCGACTTCATTCAGAATAATGGTTTCCCATTATTTGTTGGGATTGGAATATTGAAAGGAGCTAGAGGGGGGAAATAAAAGCAAACACGGTACCTTCTTCACTTCAGAAAAAGCCTGACAAACTTTTCTTTGTCAGTGGGTTCCAATTTTGAAGGCATGATTGCTCTGCTGGATATTTTTGTCCAGCAAAATTGATACATATCCAGCTTAAAGCATTGAATTCACAAATACTGTACCAATGCTGAAGAATGTAATCATTAAGAAGTGCAGAGTACTCAGAAATGCACTTTGAGATCTCAAGAAATAGCTAGTTGGCACTCTAGTTTCTTTGGTTCCTTCTGCCCAATAAATTAACTATATAAAGGCAATCAATCAATTCATGCTAAGTTCCCCCTTGAAAATTTCCACAAATTAAAGAGTTACTTCCTTTCCAAGGACCTATTTCACACATAAAGTTATATATTGGAATGAAATATACCACTTCCCCATGTTACACATTGCTGAAGCCAGCCTTTGATTCTGTAGAGCAGATTTTTGAGAAAAAAAACACAGGAAAATTTGGTTTTCTTGAGTTTCTAAATTTATTGTGCTGTTCATTTACAATAAGACAATGACATAAAAGGTGAAGTGACTATTTATTATAGTTAGATCAGATTCAACTATGAACAGGTACAGAAAGAAACTTAACATCTTATAAGAACACATGACTACTCTCCGAACCTGAGTTAAATTCAACTTCTGGTAAATACAACTTCCTCACTCTGAAGTTATCCTTTCTCAGTTCTTTTCCTGCGAGTGTAGTGTTTTAGGCATGAGTGGTGGTGATTGTGATCTTACTTTATTGATTGCTTTTACAATCACATCACATACTGTGGTTGTGACTTTCTTTGACAGAGAAATAGATACACAGACAGGTAGACAGATTTAAAATGAAACATGCTGAAAATTATATGTTATTAGCAATTCAGAATTAGTCTTGCTAGAATGTGAAATGTCAAGAGGTTTGCTTGGTATGCTACATGAACACTTACATAGATGTGAATATGCATTTATTTATATACAGTAGCTTATAAGCTTTTGTAAGGGTAAATTGTATTGTATGGCTAAAACCTTTTGCCATGTTTTCGTGCTTTTTGTCATGCATTCTGAGAATAGTTTTTAGTTAGATATCACAAGAGCCAGTAGTGATTAAGAGTCTAGAAACTAGAAGACTGTAACTTCTAGTCCTGCCTTAAGTACAAACCCAGCTGGGTAAGCCAGTTGCTTACTCTCAGCCCTTGGAAGGAGGCAATGACAAACCACTTCTGAAAAAAAAATTATCAAGAAAACTGCAGGGACTTGTCCAAGCAGCCTCTGAGAATCAGACCTGATTGAAGAGGAGATACAGAAATATTCCCACGGGTAATGAGTCTCATGGGATACAGGAAGAGTGGCTAATGTATGAATTGGCATAAGGGGGGAGACTTTAAAACCTCAAATGGAATTCTAGGAAAAGAACTGAAATGATGGTCTGGAAAATAGCAGGCAGCTGAAATGGAATAAATAGGAAAGAAACATCATTTAGAAAGTATACTGCTAGTTTCAGTGGGAGAGAAAGGTTGGCTTATGATCCAAAAATGGTCTGGGCAGTGTATATACTCCTGAAGGTTTGTTAGTTCAGGACAGGGGCGGGTTGCTCACTTACCCATGCTGGTGCGCTGCACACACATCTCCACGTTTCGGGGGCGCGTGCGCCCCCTCGCAAGATTTTGCTTCTGCGCATGCGTGGAAGCAAAATTGCACTGAAATCTCGTGAGGGGACGCGTGCGCATGTGAGATTTCAGCGTGATTTTGCTTCCGCGCATGCGCAAAAGCAAAATGAGCCAAAATTGTCAGAAAATATGGCGACCCGCGCAACGGACCGGCGAAAACAGCTCCGGTGCGGTCGCGCGCAAATTGCGCAATCGGCAGCTCCTTACCGGAGCTACGCACCGGTCAGCTCCGGCAGGAACCCACCACTGGTTCAGGAGCTGTTGCTCAGCATGGTGTCCACCTGAACTGCACCCTTGCATCTGTTTCCATTACACCTATGTAATTTTTCTTATCTTTTCTGTGCTCTTTCCGTTAACCTTGCTTTCTAATAATGAAGTCTGTTTGGCTAAAGCTAAACTTCTTTATTAAGATTAAATTCCTTATAAAACCCTAAATTCTTCTGTCTTACAAATTCCATACTAGTACCGAACAAACATGCAAAGGTGAAAAGCCATGCCAGCCTTAGGAATTAAGGGAGACATTAATCTGAATTCTTCACTTTATTCATTAGGCACCATTTTGCAATCTAATACAGGAAGCTACATAATGAAGACAGCCAAAATATTCTGAAAATGCATTAAAGGTATTAGCCGATATAATTCCAGTAAAACATTTTTTTAATGGAATCAACTATAATTTTCAATCTGTAACAACAACAACAACAACAAAGGAGGCTAACCAAAAGAAAACCTGCCAAATAGCCATATTCAGGTTTTTTTTAAATTTCTCCAATTTGTATAACCATCCATCCCAGAAAACAAGCAACTGTGGGCAGTCATATAATTGCTTAGTTGTGTTTTGTTACTAAATATATTTCAATCTCAGTCAACAGGAGTCACTTTAATCCAGGAACACAACTGTTGCTGACTTTGTGTGCTACATTCCAAAAGTAGAGAGTGAGTTTAAAGGCTAAAATGGGCATCTGAAGTACCTGGAGAGCTTAAGGCACCATTTTGCTTTTTAAATCCCATTCTCTCAAACAGTTAAAATAATAATAATCTTGGCTCATTTACAAAGCACTCCTCTCCTAATCGTTCCTCCAGCTTTTGGGAGTCTAAATAGCAGTACACCTAAAAATTAGGAGAAATGTCCTGACAGTTAGAACAATTAATGAGTAGAATGAGTTGCCTCCAGAAGTAGTGGGTGCGCCAACACTAGAGATTTTTAAGAACAGATTGGACAATCGTTTGTCTGAAATGGAGTAGGGGTTCTTGCTTGAGCAGGGGTTGGGCTAGACGACCTCCAAGGTCCCTTCCAATTCTGTTATTCTATTATTCAAGACTTTCAAATTGACTCTCTTCTCCAATAATGACAGAGTTCAATGCTAAATATGATGTTCGTCCATCATATTCGAAAAGGACCTTGACATCTATACTTGGGGGGGGATGTCAAGACTTGCGCGTGAATTGGATTAAAGTGAGGGAGAGGTGCGCATAGTCAGCCTCACTCTCTCTTCCCAGATTCCATCTTGCTCCAAATAGCAGGACAAGAGTCGAGACAGTTGGAGATGGGCTGGGTGCAGTGGTTGACCAGGGCGTTTTTCGTGTCTTGCTGTGCTCCTAGCATACCACATCACTTGCAGAGACTGCCTTCATGACTGTTGTCCTATTCTAGTAGATTTCATCTGCTCAGTCCACGGAATCTGTCTTCACATGCTCAGGATAGACAAGTCCCTATCTCACCAAAGGTTGATGACCCAATGGCTACTCTCAACCTGGTTTGGCCAGCCTGTCGAAGCTAGGGTGTATGGGGTGCTCAGGGAGGGGTAGCACCTCTGGTGTAGGGGCATGTTGTGTCCCTTTATGGCAGCTCATTCTAGGGCACCTGTTAGGGCAGCTCGTTCACCTTTGGTCCCCACCTGTCACTCAGCTCTCACCTGTGGCTCCTAGCAGCTGTAGCATGTGCAGCAGCCACACCCCCGGGCAATGCTAAACATAGCCAAACTATGGCAACACACTATGTGATTGTAGCCTCCAAGTCAGCCACCACTCTATATTTATGCCATTGCTATGATTTCTTTGTTGGAACAGATATATCTTCCCTCCAAAATTCAAATTCACTTTGTCTTTTCTGTCATCGTCAAAAGCCTTGAACTTTTCTGAGAGCAATAAAGAGGGTTAAAAATTGGACTAGATTCCCAGAGGCAAGAATAGAAAACCTGTTGTTTCAGTGAGACAAACTGCTAAAACACATTGTACTATGCTACAGCCTATTTGTGTTTGCCATCTTTAAGCAAGTGTTTACTCCAGGGAAAAACAGAAAGAGTTGCATTTCCCAGTAATCACACTTGCCAAACCTATCTCAGATCCACCCAGTGAGATGTTTGATAATGAGAATCACATGAAAATTGTTCTGGGAGGGGAGATATGGTCCCATCATGATGAAAAAAGGGTATTTTATTTCATTATAATTGTAGACTTCTATGTTCTGAGAAACTGAAGCTGAAAGTATGCGAGAAGGCTCTTTGTTACATGAAGGTAACTGAGTCAATCTGCTTAAACTGGTTCTGGAACCACTGCATTCTGCAACTCTTACTCTTCCTAAAGTGTTTGATAAAAATTACTCTACTAATCAGGTCTACTAATTTAGTCACTCTGTCAAAGAATGAAATAAGATTGGTTTGACAGATCATGTTAAACCAATTTTATCGCATTCTTTGATAGCATGACTATGTTATAGACCAGCAAAATGCTGTGGACATAGTATACTTAGACTTCACCAAGGAATTTGACAAAATACACCACAACCTATTTCTTGGTAAACTAGAAAAATGTGGGATAGACAGCATCACCACCAGATGGTTTTGTAACTGGCTGGCAAACCATACTCAATGAGTAGTCCTTAATGATATTAATCTACATGGAGAGAAGTAAGCAGTGGGGTACCACTAACACAAGACTTCATCTTAGGTCCAGTACTCTTCAATATCTTCATAAAGACTTAGATGAAGGAATAGAAGGGGAACTCATGCAATTTGCAGATGACACTAAGATGGCAAGAATAGCCATAATCCCAGAAGACAAGCTCAGGATCTAAAAGATCTTGACAGACTTGAACAATGGGCCCTATCCAACAACATGAAATTTAATGTGGAGAAAAGCAAGGTTTAACACCTAGGCATGAAAAACCAAAGGTACAATTACAGATGAGGTGAAACATGGCTCAAAAACAGTAACTGTGAGAGGGACCCTGGAGTCCTAGTGGACGATCACTTAAACATGAGTCAGCAGTGTGCGGCAGCCACCAAAAAAGCTAATACAATCATTGGTTGTATAAAAGAGAGGCATACAATCAAAATCACAAGAAATATTAGTACCGCTTTATAAATCCTTAGTAAGGCCACACCTGGAATACTGCATCCAGTTTTGGTCACCACATTACAAAAAGATGTTGTGACTTTGGAAAAAGTACAAATAAAAGCAATTAATATGATTAAGGCCTGGAGATTTAAAAAAAAAAACATGAAGAACGGTTGCAGGAATGGGGTATGGCCAGTCTAGAGAAAAGAAGGACTAGGGGTGACATGATAGCAGTATTCCAGTATTTGAGGGGCTATCACAAGGAAGAGGTGGGGGCAACTTATTTCCCAAAGCCCCATAAGACAAGACAATGGGTTGAAACTAATCAAGTAGAAAAGCAACCTGGAATTAAGGAGAAACTTCCTAATAGTGAGGAGAATTAACCATTGGAACAGCTTGCCTTCAGAAGTTGTATAGGTGCTTCATCAGTGGAGGTTTTTAAGAAAAGAGTGGACAGCCAGCTATCTGAAATGGTATAGGGCAGTGATGGCGAACCTTTTTTTCCATGGGTGCCAAAAGCATGCACATGTGCACTACTGCGCGTGTGCCCACACCCAAAATTCAATGTCCTCCCTACGCCCCCTGCACATGCGTGCGTGACCCCACTGTGCTGCCTAGCCCCCACACATGCGTGCATGACCCCCACCCACTCCCCCATTTCCCAACTTTTGGTGGGCCCGGTAGGCCCGTTTTTCACCCTCCCCAGGCTCCAGGGAAGCCTCCCCCACCCCCAGAGGCCCTCCGGAGGCTGAAAACGCCCTACCAGAGCCTCCGTGCGAGCCGAAAATCAGCTGGCCAGCACACACATGCACGCTGGAGCTGAGCTAGGGCAAGGGCTCGCATGCTGGCAAATATGGCTCCATGTGCCACCTGTGGCACACGTGCCATAGGTTCGCCATTACGGGTATAGGGGCTCATGCTTGAGCAGGGAGTTGGACTAGAAGACCTCCGAGGTCCCTTCCAACGCTATTCTGATTTGTGATAACTGTACAGCTGGACAGACCAAACCAGCCTGTTTCTGGAAAGATATTGAGAAGCCATAGCCCCCTTCTGTACTGTCCTCTTACAGGATTAAACTTTTCAATGTTGAGAGATCATGATTCTTTCTTTACTTTCTCAACCACTTCCAAATGTCTCTCTGTTTCTCCATTCTTTTAACAGACTTGCCTATTCATCAGTCTTCATCAGATTATCTCACAGAAGAAGAGTAGCAACCTGCAGTTTAGGGGCCACATATGGCCCCAATGTACTAATGTTGAGCATTTATATTTGTTTATGTTTTCTTTTAGATCATTAGCTAGAGAAACTTTCTTTCCTATGAACAAAAAAGTGTGATACAACTTTAAATAAAGAAACAAATCAATCCTATTCCTAACCTTGGTTGCCAAATTAACTCTGCAATAAATCTGTATGAGTCAATTGCTAACGTTTACCTATGATCTAGGAGGAAAATAAGGGAATGGTTGTATTGATACGCAAGTCTTGCTTGTGCTTTATTGGCCACAATTGCCAAGGTCAACCTAGTTTGCAGAGTCTGAACTTTACTCTTGAACACAGAGTAATCATTCTAATTTTGATCTTTTTAGTTCTTTTCATTGCTTTTTGGCCAGCAGGCTAATGTCTGAATGTGAACTTAGGACAGGCTGCACGGGTGGGTTCCTCCCGGTTCAAACCAGATCGCCCGAACTGGTAGCGACCCACTGGTGATGTCACTGAACTGGACTGGCTGGTGCCGGTCCGTGGGCGTCATCTTTTTTTTTTTTGAATTTTTTTTGAATTCTTTTACTTTTTTGAAGGTTTTTCTTGTTCTGCTGCTTGTAAAAGGGCCCTCCCACCTGCCCCCGGGTTTAAACTGACCTTTATTCCTTCGCCTGAAGCACAGCTGATCAGCTCCTCAGCTGTGTTTCGGGCGATTCCAGCTACTGAGCATGCGCGGAAGCCAAATTGCACGGGGGAAACACGCAAAACATCGCGATGCAAACCGGTGGCAAAGGTAAATTGAAGCCACCCCTGACAGGCTGGTATACTTCTTTCAATCCCAACCTGACCACATCTGAAAAATCATTAAGATGTGCTCCAGGTTTCATATAACGTGTTATATGAGAGGTTTCATATAACGTGTTATATAGGAGACAAACACAATGACAAATATTTCTTCCTGCCCAAGTGTTTATTCCTCTCAGCAGAAGCTCCAATTTGCTGATCTGCTTTACAAGGGTTGTATATGCAGCTACACCAGCTCTGCATTAATGACACTTGTATAAATAGAGACATATGTACCATTATGAGTCCATATGGACTGAATCTTAATGAAGAGTGGGCACTAATTGTCTGAAATATGCTCTTTCTCCAATTAAGAAAGTGTAAAGTGTGTAGTTGCAGTAGTTCTAGTCGTTGATCTTATGAATCATCTCCAATTGTAAAACTGGACTTTAAAAGAACTTCATTAGTTTGAGGAAGAAATAGTCCATCTTTATGTGCTGACTGGTTAGTCATCTCTATGGCACTAAGACTATTTCAGCTCTGAATATGTAAATGCAGCACAAATAATAGCTGGAAAATAACCTAGACTGATACTTCTGTCAGTAAACTAACCTTCCTGCCTCTAAGCTTTCTTTCAGCCAAAGGAGTTCATTCATACAAAGAGCACTTTAAGCTTGAAAATTCATGGCTGTAATAACAACAATAGAACTTGCTCAAAAATCATTTATGGTACACATTGCTGGTATAGTGCTTTTTATCAGCTTTTTTCTTCAATAATTGGGTTTTTCTTAATTGTGTACCAAGTTATTGTCGGCTCTTAGCTACTCCTCTGGGAGTTGGGCAGCATAGAAATCCATTTAATAATAATAATAATAATAATAATAATAATAATAATAATAATAATAATAATAATAATAATAATAATAATAATAATAATAATAATAATAATAATAATAATAATAATAATAATAATAGTCATGTACAGGTAAGAGCCGAGGTGGCGCAGTGGTTAAAATGCAGCACTGCAGTTCAGCAGATCAGCTGTTCAAATCTCACCGGCTCAAGGTTGACTCAGCCTTCCATCCTTCTGAGGTCGGTAAAATGAGGACCCAGATTGTTGGGGGCAATATGCTGAACTCTGTAAACCGCTTAGAGAGGGCTGTAAAGCACTATGAAGCGGTATATAAGTCTAAGTGCTATTGCTAAGTGCTAATTATGGTACCCCGATACTCATCATTAACTGATTACAGGAGGTATGGTGAATACCAAACCAATGAGTACCAAACGAATTTTTCCCATTAGGAATATTGTACTGAGTCACAAAGCAGTTGACACTGACAAGTGCTAACTGTGCATTGCGTGCCAAACAAATGATTAAGACTGGGACAAAATTTTCACGTCAAAATGCATAGGATAGAATAGAATAGAATAGAATAGAATAGAATAGAATAGAATAGAATAGAATAGAATAGAATAGAATAGAATAGAATAGAATTTTATTGGCCAAGTGTGATTGGACACACAAGGAATTTGTCTTGGTGCATATGCTCTCATAGTATCAAATTTAATGCATTTCAAAGCAGTTGAGTACCAAGGTACCACTGTAGATTATTTCTTCCTAACCTGATCTTTCAGGTCTTGTCATATAATGTCATTATACAAGTCTTCTGTCTATCACCATAATTTGGATGGTTTCAGTCAATTTATAACGTTCTTTCTGAGACTTTTTGGAATATTCACACATAGCATTCTTAATTGAACTGTTGTGGACTCCAAATATAATAAATTAGACATAACCTCTGTCACTAGTACATTGCTATGAACACTGTGATGTGCTATTTCTGGAAAATTCTATTTTGATCCTTTCTGTCATGATAAATTGACATGAGACATTAAAACTGAGGAAAAGTAGGAAAAGTAGCTACAACAAAGTTTTGGAAGGATGTTAGTTTTTTTTTTACTTTAGAACAATTATTGAATTATAATCATGAGTTTTAAATAACTTTCTATGGTTTAAAAGATAAGTATCACGTGCATTATTTATAACTACAGCATTTATTGGCATGTCAGTTTGGACCTGCAGTTGTCAGCGTCACAGAGGTCCAACTTATTAGAAGTGAATACCAAATTTTATGAGATTTAAAGTCACGGGATTAATCTTTTTAAATATGTACCTTTTAATGTATCTTTTTAAATGGAATAAGACATCGGAGTTTTGTCCAAGTAATGGAAAATTGTCTTAAATCAAGTGTTAAAAATTCAATTGATCTTTGATCCTGCTTTATTCAACATAAATATAGTAATATTTCAGATTTACTGGACTTCACTGTTCATTTCATTGTAAGTAACAGGCTCTTCCCAGACAATTAAGCTAGACCAAGATTCAGTTACCTGCATGAGCTCTAGAGGACAGAGTCCAACCTGAAGCCAATCCAAGCAACTTTATTCAACAGACAAAGAACTATATCATTAGTATAAGACACGGGGCTTTGTTATCTGAAACATACTTCCCTATACCCATCACCACAGAGATGTTCTGGCCTATCCTTGCCCTCCCCATTCTATCCTCCCCAACCCCATCCATGCCAGTCTCTGGACTAGGAAGTCACAATAACATCTCTGAATATACAACCACACAAATGAGAAGCAATCCAGGATGCTGGGATGGTTCTGTTTACATGTTCAACATCTTCTGCCACCCAAAGAAGTAAAAAAAACACCCAGTACCCCTCAAATTCACCTGCTCTCATCAAATGGCTTGGATACCATCTCTTCCTACCAACTCAAGGGCAAATTAGGGCATTGTTTTCTCCTAGGTTCTACCCCAGGGAAAGATCCAACAGTACTCAAATGGTGAAAAAAGTTCATCCCATTCAAGCAAAACCATTGCCAAAAAAAGTCCATAAACCTCCAATCCTCATCTTCCAGATATAGAAGATTTACAAAGAAAAGTCACAGGCATAACATAAAACCTCCCTTTATTTATTTATTTATTTATTTATTTATTTGGTAGTTTTTCTATGCCGCCCTACTCCCTCAGGGCTCAGGGCGGCATACAACATTTTATAAAAACTCCAAACAAATAGTTAAAAAAGACAGTTTAAAAAAAATTTAAAAAACATATAAACAACATACATACGTGGGGGAGACATCAGATATAAAGTCGTCTCAAAACCCCGCCTGCCGGAAGAGCCATGTTTTAATGGCTTTTCGGAAGGCCAGCAAGGTGGGGATGGTTCGGATCCCTGGGGGAAGTTGGTTCCAGAGAGCAGGGGCCCCTACAGAGAAGGCCCTCCCCCTCGGCCCCGCCAGTCGGCACTGTTTGGCTGACGGGACCTCTGTGGGACCTAACCGGTCGAAGGAAGAATGAGGCAGAATGCGGTCCCGAAGATAGCCTGGTCCTAAGCCATGTAGGGCTTTTGCACCCGGAGACCAATGGGCAACCAATGCAGCTGGCAGAATATAGGTGTCACGTGGGTGTACCTTGAAACACCCACCACAGCACGCGCAGCTGCATTTTGCACCAGTTGAAGTCTCCGAATACTCTTCAAGGGCAGCCCCATGTAGAGCGCATTGCAGTAGTCCAAACGAGAGGTGACAAGGGCATGAGTGACCATGAGTAGAGCCTCCTTCTCCAAGTATGGTCGCAATTGGTGCACCAGGCGAACCTGTGCAAAGGCCCGCCTAGCCACAGCTGCAAGGTGTTGGTCTAATTTTAGCTGTAGATCTAGGAGGATTTGTTTGGGACCAAAGGAAGGTAACAACTTCCAATAGAAAACAATTTATGCAGTTCAGGGTTAAACTATGAAGCCCTTGGTGGTCTCCGAGCTTAGTTGTTTGTTTGTAGATGTTTCATTACCTGCCTAGACAACATCATCAGTGCTCCTTATGGTTTTCTCAATTTCACTTTGCCACTAGGCTTCTGCCATTGGAGCTCCACCATTCCCAGAAACAAACTCTGATGTCTGTCTGCTTTTCTGTGTCTGCCATTAGGACTCTGCAGCACCAGGGCCTATGAAACTGTGCTGTATTTCATCTCCAATGCTGCTGGTTCTGCTCACATTGTCAGAGGATAATCAGAACTGCAGAAAAAACAATTACTGCCAACCTGCCTTCCATTGAGGACCTGTATACTGCACAAGTCAAAAAGAGGGCCGTGACCCCTCACATCCTGGACATAAATTGCTTCAACTCCTACCCTCAAAACGACGCTATAGAGCACTGTACACCAAGACAACTAGACACAAGAACAATTTTTTCCTGAACGCCATCACTCTGCTAAACAAATAATTCCCTCACCACTGTCAAACTATTCACTAGGCTGCATTACTATTACTATTAGTCTTCTCATCGTTCCTATCACCCATCTCCTCCCACTTTTGACTGTATGACTGTAACTTGTTGCTTGTATCCTTACAATTTATATTAATATTGATTGTTTCCTGATTGCTTATTGGTACCCTATGACAATCATTAACTGTTGTCCCTCATGATTCTTGACAAATGTATCTTTTATTTTATGTACACTGAGAGCATATGCACCAAAGACAAATTCCTTGTGTGTCCAATCACACTTGGACAATAAAGAATTCTATTCTATTCTATTCTATTCATACCATCTTACCACCAAATCAAATGTGGCATTCCAACTGTTCAGCCGCTGGTGACTTCCCATGAGCAAACAGCAAAGTTGTTAGCAGCCTAAAGGCCCAACAAAGGGATATTTTATTTAGTTATTTAAAAGATTTGCATCTTAAATAATTCTGAGCAGCTCACATCAGATATGGACCAAGCTGTCCTCATAAACACCTCTCTATCCTTTCATCTGGTCTGAGAAAAGCCTGATTCCTATACTTTCCTGATACAAACCCTTTGAAGGTCAGTAATAATTCAGAGCCAGTCTCAATATTGGGGAAAAGGAGGGCTGTTATTCTTCCTGCAACCCCATTCACCCAAAATAAGGGGAGGGGAGAACCTTCAAGTTTGGAAAAATACATTATGTTCTTGAGGCCACAAATGGCCATGAAATTTATTAAAACCTTTTTATAAAATTCAATATGCTCATATACATTCATGAGATGCCCTTATTTGATTTCTTGCCCTTTCTTTCCTTTGTTCACCTCCCTGGAGGTCTGTCTGTTCTGCCAGCTGTGGCTTCTCTTGAACAGAATGTCACCATAGTTAATGACCATAGTTGGAGTGGTTATTAAATATAAGGCAGCTTCCTTCAAATATAAAAATCTTATCAAAGGACAATAAAATGGAACATAAACATCGGAAAAACAAATGTAAGCAGCCAATAAAAGATATGGCCTTTAGTTATGAAGAATCAGATTTATAATGTGGGGTTTCTCATAAATCTTGCTTTCTCCTTAGAATGCCTTTTATCAATGTTACTGCTTCACCAACTGCCTTCCCTGGAAAGAGATAATTTGGCTTAGGTTATTCAGAACCTACTAAATTCTCAAGTGCAATGCACGAATGGGAAAAACTGTTGGTACAGAGGCCCACATTGGTCAGTGGCTGCATGATGAACAAGGCTACTCATGGGCAGGAACTGATGGAGAGGAGCAGACTCTGGATCAGTGCTGACAAGATCCAATGACTATGTTTATTTGTCCTGCTGGCTCTAGGGTTATTCCATTGTTAATCTTCAATGAGGTTGCAATTCCTCATTCAAGGTTTATGATCAGTTTACAATTTGTTTTGGACTCACAGCTCCTCCTGAAAAACAGGTAGCAGGTTTGGCCAAGAGGTTAATCTAATGTGCCAGTTGTGTCCAGTCCTAGAGCTGGAAGCCATTCACACAGTCAAGTACTCTAGTCACCTCACATTTGGATTGGTATAATGCACTTTAGAAAGCCATTTGATGTAGTGGTTGAGGCATCAGGCTAGATCAGGAAATCATAACCTCTATTCCTGTTTTTAACATAAAGCCAGCTGAGTGACCTTGGATCAGTCACTCTCTCTCAGCCCTAGGAAGCAGACAATGGAAAACCACTTGTGAAATCTTGCCACAAAACTATAGGGATTTCTCCAAGCAGGAGTCAACATTATTTGAAGGCACATACTATACATACAAAAGACTCTATATGGGGGATATAGAGAGAGTTATTGAAAACTACACAGAAGTTACAGCTGATACAGCTGGGCAGTGGGCAGTGGTAGAGTTATTACATCACACATGACTCTACTGCTTTGTGAACTGCATTGGTTACCAGTTGACTTTTGGGTACAATTCAAGGTGCTGGTTATCCCCTGCAAACTCTTATCTGCACAAGAAGTCATTATATGAGGGGCTGCTTATTTCTATTCCCTCTCATCCAGTTAAATCAAGTACAGTGGCTGCATTCCAGGTCCCATTGATTAAACGAGGTCATTTCTAAGAGGTCTGTAAGGGGCGTGCATAAGCGCACCACTGTGCCTACCGTCCCTCTCCTACTGTCCTATTGTCCTCTTTTATCAGAACTTTTTACTTATGTTATGTTTATACAAACAACTACTATCCTGTAAATGTTTAATAAATAAATTAACAAATAAATAAATAAATAAATAAATAAATGTAACCAGGGAAGTATGCCTTTTCTGTAGCACCTTCCCTCTGGAATGATATCCCTTCCTCTTCCCCCAAGATACATAAAGGTCCCCCCCTTTTAAAAAAAATGGTTGCTCTTCCAAGCTTTGGGATAAAGTGGTTGTAGAATTTCTAAGGTTTTTTTTAATATTTTTTTTTAATTGGTCCAGATGGTGCTGACCTTTTTATATGCATTGTTATCATCTTTTTTATTCCTAAACTGCTCAGACTCATTAAAGGGTCAAAATTGGATTAAATAAATAAATATCATGTGTTCATCCACTCACCAAAGCAAAATGCAAGCCTATTTACTTCCAAGCAATCTGGATTAGATTTTTTTTCTTGGCAGGGCATCATAGTATTTAAAGAACATTCATGTGAATGTATCTGATATTTAAGACTTCTTGCAGGACGCTTGTCTCTCAAAATTGTCCAACCGGAATAACCAGATGGATGGGTACATATAACTATACCATTATAATCCTGGCCCCAAATTACTAAATTCTCAGAAAATACATTTGGTTTTCCATTTTCTTTTAGATAAATTCTTACTTTTAATTATTTATAGATCTATTTATCTATAGCATCTTTTAGTTTAGTTTTTGTAATATTGTTTAGTTACATAATGACAACCATTTTCAGTGCAGACTAGACCTCACAATGGGAGGTTTTACAATTCTTTCTTTTTCTCCCACTCAATATCACTCTTTTCTCCTGTGTATACAGATAAATATGAAAATGCCAGTAGATTATAGTGCTAATCCTATGGCTTCAAAGAAATTCCTGAAAAAATTATCCTCTCCCATCATGTTACTCCTGTCTCTAGAATCAAACATATCCAAAACAAAATCGAAAAATGTAAAATAAATGATAATTCACTACACAGATTACATGATAGGATGAAATACTTGATGGTTAATCCTGAAGGCCACACTCTGCATGCCTTTCTACTGATTTTATCTTGAGCACCTTTGTGGGGGGAAAAAGAAAATGAATTGACTTCCAAGCTCTTTCATTAAATGAAACAGAGTTAATTCCACACCCAATCGGACATAAATACATTATCGGACATAAATACATTATCGGACATAAATGCATTATCGGACATAAATATATTATCCGGCATAATCACATTATTGGACATAAATACATCAGAAAGTGTCCAGAGATACTTTACAAGAAGAGTCCTCCACTCCTCTACTCACATCAGAATACCTTATGCAACCAGACTTGAAATCCTGGGCTTAGAAAGCTTAGAACTGCGTCGCCTTTGGCACGACCTAAGCATAGCTCATAAAATTATCTGCTACAACATCCTTCCTGTCAACGACTACTTCAGCTTCAACCACAACAATACATGAGCACACAACAGATACAAACTCAAAGTGAACCGCTCCAAACTTGACTGTAGAAAATACGACTTTAGCAACAGAGTGGTAAATGCCTGGAACTCACTACCTGACATTGTGGTTTCGTCACCAAACCCCAAAAACTTTACCCTTAGACTGTCCACTGTTGACCTCACCCGATTCCTAAGAGGTCAGTAAGGGGCATGCATAAGTGCACCAGCGTGCCTACCGTCCCTGTCCTAATGTTCCCTCTTATCAGTACCCATCTTATGTATATACACAATGTTATATCTATGTATATTACCAACACATACTTGACAAAAATAAATAAATAAATTTACAAAAAATAGGTAATGTCAGCGTTTGATACTTTGAGCATGCCAACTGTATTTTGGAGGTAGGTGGTGGAGGATACTACACAAGGGGGAAGATAGCATCAGTTGCAGATCAAATAATTTTGTGATATCTAGTTACCATTCTGTTTCCTTTTCTTTACGTATGTTGAGATACTGATGAACTTCATATGCTGCTACCAAAAATACTGTAGCTCTCAAAAAAACTGATTAGATTCTATGTTCAAACTGAACAGAAATTTGTTTCATTACATGCATTCTTAATTTGTGCTGTGCATTTTGATTTTACCTAATTCATTGAATTTACCTGTTTTAATTTAGTTAATTTGAGCACATTTAGATGTGGTTCAGTGAGCAGATCAAACAAATTAAGGTGAATCACTTTTTTCATGTCAGCTCAAATTCAGAGGAACAAGTTATCAAGGAAACTGTTCTAATTTTGAAATTCCAAGTGTGAGATTGAAAAGAAGATAAAATTTAAGGCAGAGGTGGCATATTTATGTAAACCATAATTAAAACTATCTAGAACTTGCTGTGTATTAGGGATGATGCTAAACTGTGGTTAATTAAACAGAAGCGAAGTTTTTTAATCTTCTCTTTGTGGCTAAAAAGGACCACAAATAGCTCTGTCTTGAGAGAAACAAGTCAAATCTGCCTTGAACTCTTCCCCTTCCGGTATGAGAAGAAAGTTTTACATCTTAAAAATAATTCATTTAAAATGTTTTTAGAAGAATATGTGAATTCTAGGCAACTGCAAGATATTTCAGTTAAGCAGTAGTAATATGAAAAACTATTTTCTTGTTTCATCCATTCAGCTTTTGTTTTTTAATTTATTTGTAAAAATGCAGTTATTTTGCAAAGTATTGGTTACATTCCATTTTCTTCTTTCAGTCAAATGTAAGCCTCATTTTTCTCTTTAAATATTTGAAAATGACTGTGATTATTGTAAGTAGTTTTACTTATTTATTCTGGAGTCATTTAATCAACAGAGCAAATAAAATTAGCATTCCTGTGCCATGCCCAAAGACATTATCTCATTTCCAAATGTGGCACTGATGTGTGCAAATCAAAATCCCAAATACAATCGACATTTGGGTGTGTTGCCCTTCATTTTTATTAAATAACAATGAAACAAAATTAGCCTCATTTAGTTCATGTTCCCATTCACTGAAGAGAAAAAAAAAAGTCCGGATAGCTAGTGAACAGAGATTTTGCCTTCTTTTCTTCTTAAGGCTTTTAATGCAGTGTTTAAAAAGGATCAATATTTTCAATTTAATTGACGCAGGACAAAGAACTCAATTAAAACAAACTGAGAGAAATTAAAAGTAATTATCAAGCTGCTCAATAACCTCTGGACTTTAGTAAATGGACTGAAACAGAACAGTAAATAGTGAACAGAAATACTGTACCTATACTCAATGACATTATTTTCACTGGGTCCATGCAACTTATCAGGCATTGTCATGCTAAGTGGGGGAAGGATATTGCAAAATCTCCATTCCCACCCCACTCTGGGGCCAGCCAGAGGTGGCATTTTCTGGTTCTCCGAACTACTCAAAATTTCCACTACTGGTTCTCCAGAACCTGTCAGAACCTGCAGATCCATGTTACTGACCCTCTGCGCATGTGCAGAAGCCTTTGCACATGCGCAGAGGGTTCGTTGCCAGCCGCTTTCAAGCAGCGGCGACCGGGGAACCGGTTCGGGGGCGTGGCAAGCTGGCCATCACTACCAGTTCGGCAAACGGGGCCCAATTTCTGCTACCAGCTTGCGTGAACCAATCCGAACCGGTAGCAGCCCACCACTGATACAGATGTCTCAATAGAATAACTGACTTGCCTTTTTCAAGTTTAGCTTTCCTTGGAAAGTTCATTTAGCATGAATTTAAGACTCAAACTAAAAAGAGTATACTGGTAGTAGCTAATATGATACTTACTGTCATTGAGTTTATAAGGTGTGGGCAAATAATTCAATTCCAAATTGGCCTATGAAGGCAAATTTCCAGGCAAAATGTATGATTTCTGGAATCTATGAAATATATACATTATGGTATATAGTTAAATCTGAAAAATTAAAAGTTCCTTCTCTGACAGTTGAAGCTTCCCAAGTAAAAACTGAGCTGAAAAATTACTCCAAATAATTATCTGAGATAATGCACTATGTTTTTAACAATTCATGTGTTTTCTTGCTCCCCCTTCCCTCCCCCCTTATATTTTCTTGACACCTGCTATGTGGGATACAACACTTTTAATTGGTTGCAGACTAACCTTACCAGTTCATTGGCTATTTTGCAGAGGAAGAAACACTTCTTCCACTGATCCTATGCTTAGCATTAGCTCTATAGTATTTTTAAGACCTCCCTTTCACCCTATCTATCAGAATAAGACCATCAACTCTTCCTTTGTAACAATATGTTTCTGGCTTGAATCCTTGCAACAATTTTTTCCCCTCCAGCTTCCTTCTCCCTTTTGTTATTATTATTTTTAATAAGGAGTTCCAGTGTTTAACTGATTTTTCATGAATTTGCTTCTCGTTTCCTTGACTTTGATTCCTTGAGCTCTCATGTTCTGTTTGAGTAATATATAGCAGCTGCAGTCCAAGAATAATGAATTCCTTCTGCTTACCCCTTGGAATAACCTAAGAGCTGGAGCTATCAGCTTCATCATGAGAACAAGGTACAAATGTTGAAATCCATCTGTTTGAGGAACTTCCAAGACTTGTGTGTTGGCTAGCTATAATATTTAATTTAATTTAATTAAAATATTGACTTGGACTTCTGTGGTCAGTTTTATATGGCTGATATCTGCTGCATGCAAAGTAGAATTAATTACAGGAAGCTCATTTAGATTTCATTTATCCATTTATGCAACAAATGGATTTGAGATTTGCTAGAACTTCCTCCTTTAAGTCTGTATATTGGTGTGCCTTGTCTTGTGGAATGAAGGAAGGTAGGATGAGAGAGAGAGGGGGGGAGAGAGGAGAGAGAGAGAGAGAGAGAGAGAGAGAGAGAGAGAGAGAGAGAGAGAGAGAGAGAGAGAGAGATTTAAAGCAGTGTACTCTTCTATGAAGGGCTATTACTGAGGGTGGGGGGGAAGGATAGCATGCAATGTTTAGTGGCATGGATGAAGAAAGGGAAAAGATGAGAAGTTATGAGAATCCAGAAGGAGAGAATCAGCAATATATGAAGAGGCTGCAGGAAGGCAGTGTGGAAACATGAAGAGAGAGAATAGTAGAAGGGAAAGAGACTGACAAGGGAATGAGGAAAAAAAGTTCGCATTAACAGTACTCTCCTTCTGAGGTCATTGGTGCTCATAGCAGTGAGAAGAATAGGTTGCAGAAAGTTTGAATAAAAGGTTTATATTAATGGTGTTGCAAAAAAAGGAAATGGCTGCATTAGCACATAAAAATGTTGCGAGTAAGAGCAGATGTAGAAGGCTGTTATCTTATTCTGGTGATTAAGACTTTGGAAAAAAAAGTCATAGTTGTAGTCAATAATTATAGGGTTAAATTAGATGACCCTACTGTATTTCATTTTTCTTAAGTCATTATGTCCTCATTACTCACAACTGATTGATAACTGTTGGTGGATTTAATGAGATTCTTGATCCAATTTTAAACAGAGGTTTGTCCTCTAAGAAATAGATTTTTTCTTTTTTCTTTTTAATATGTAGAATGACATGAACATGTTAGAAAAAAAAATACATCTGATTACTAAAAATAGGTCTAGACATATACCTTCGCCCTTGATCATTCTGATAATTGATGGTATATATTTGAATAGCTAGGGTTGTATACCAGTCTCCATCTCCATAAGCACAATGTTCTAATATTACATGATCATTTTTACTTCCTTCAAAACTGATAAGAGTGGAATATCCAAAATTTATCATATTTTTTTTGTTTTATGTAACATTTTGAGGAAGTGTAGAGAATATAGATGCTGGTATTGAACCAAAGGTTCTTTGATAGAATGTTCAGCTAAATGGGGAGAGAGAGTAAATAGATCAAGAAATAAGAGATGTGTTTATTTATTTTTATGTCTCAACCTGCTCCATAATCACAGAGACAGCAGTCTCCATTTAATTTCTCAAACATTCTATGGAGACATTGAGAATGAACTGGAAAAAGAATTGATATTTTTTGCTCCCAGGTTGTGAATCTTCTAGTGAAATGCAGTTCCTACAGCCAGGAGCCTTTGCTGTCTAATCCATTAGGAAGGGAACCCTCAGAAACACAAAAGCTTTTTCCTGCATAAATTATGTCTTAGGTTATGAGGGATGCCAGGAAGCATCAAATGGATTGAAAACACAATTAAGCAGCCATTTTCTATTTGTTATGCCATTACACATTCAAATGTCGAATTGTAATATGGTTCTATGGCTTCTTGATAAGCAGCTGTTGCCAGTGAATTACATCCTTTCTGGAAAAGCTTGAAATCCCGAAATTACAAGGATGAAAACTATTGCTAGTTAATTAAGGAAATTGAAATTACATGCCTACATTTGATAGAAATCAAAAATCAAGGCAACATGTATGACTCACATTTTATATTTAAGAAGTAACTGTCATTGGCTCGTTTGGTGTAAAAGTAGAATTTTCTGCAATTTCTTTCTCATTATGCACTTCTAAATGTCGTTTATATTTTGTGTGAGTCCCTATTGTTACAAGCAAGAATTCTGTGTCTGGTCAACTTCCAAGCCAATATAGTTTCTACAAGTAGACAAAAGCAGGTTCATAAATTAGATTCTTTGCAAGATTTTTCTTCTCTGCAAAAAAGAAGAAGAAGATGGAGGAGGAGGAGGAGGAGGAGGAGGAGGGGAAGGAGGAGGAGGAGGAGGAGGAGGAGGAGGAGGAGGAGGAGGAGAAGAAGAAGAAGAAGAAGAAGAAGAAGAAGAAGAAGAAGAAGAAGAAGAAGAAGAAGAAGAAGATGATGATGATGATGATGATGATGATGATGATGATGATGATGATGATGGAGGAGGAGGAGGGGAAAGAGGAGGAGGAGGAGGAGAAGGAGAAGGAGAAGAAGAAGAAGAAGAAGAAGAAGAAGAAGAAGAAGAAGAAGAAGAAGAAGAAGAAGAAGAAGAAGAAGAAGAAGGAGGAGGAGGAGGAGGAGGAGGAGGAGGAGGAGGAGGAGGAGGAGGAGGAGGAGGAGGAGGAGGAGGAGGTGGAGGAGGAGGAGGAGGAGGAGGAGGAGGAGGAGGAGGAGAAGAAGAAGAAGAAGAAGAAGAAGAAGAAGAAGAAGAAGAAGAAGAAGAAGAAGAAGAAGAAGAAGAGAAGAAGAAGAAGAAGAAGAAGAAGAAGAAGAAGAATCTTCGTGTTAAGGAAGTAGATCCTCATATAGCTGATATATTTGAATTGGCAACATTTGGTTTCCATGTGACTGGGGGGGTGGGGGAAATAGAAACTGTTCAACATGTATTGTTTCTGCAATTTCTATAAGGATTTGTGCAAAGATTATATTTTGCCCTTACTGCAAAGCCTCCTTGGAAGGATTCAAGAA
>JALIGW010000003.1:125056212-125178712 GCA_023053685.1 Diadophis punctatus similis
TGATTCTTATTCATTACTGTAGTTGGACAGAAACTGTGTGTCCTACTTGTATTTCAAAATAAAGTCACTCATTATTTTCAGATGCCTATCTGCTTATCTATCTATCTATCTATCTATCTATCTATCTATCTATCTATCTATCTATCTATCTATCTATCTATCTATCTATCTATCTATCTATCTATCTATCATCTATCTATCCTTAGTCTCTCACTTACACAAATATATACACACCCCTTTTGGTCTGTAGGCATCAGGAATCTATGTAATTGAATTCAAGTGTCAGGCAGTGATGGGACTCAAACTTTTTTACTACCAGTTCTGTGGGAGTGGCTTGGTGGGCATGGTGTGGCTTGGTGGGCATGGCTTGGTGGGCATGGCAGGGGAAGGATACTGTAAAAATCTCCATTCCCTCCCCACTTCAGGGAAAGGTTACTGCAAAATCCCCATTTCCTCCTGATCAGCTGGGACTCGGGTGGCAGAGAATAGATGGGGGCGGGGCCAGTCAGAGATGGTATTTACCAGTTCTCCAAACTACTCAAAATTTCTGCTACCGGTTCTCCAGAACTGGTCAGAACCTGCTGAATCCCACCTCTCAGGGCGAAGGAGCATGTCTGGGATTTTCTTCCTGGATACATTGGATACATTGGATACATTGGTAAGAATAATACTTTTTATGAAAAAATAGTTCATCTTTTTACAATACTGTACAAGGAATACTCCCAAATTCAGACAAGCTTGAAATATTCATTCTACCTTATAATTGTTCCTATCAAATGAGTGATCATGATTCACATGTTACTGTGACAATAGAAGATTGGAACAATCTTCCAATGGACCAAGAATAATTGATTTAAACTGCAGTACCAATTTAATACCAATTAAATTGGAATAAAAATACTATGTTTAATTGGATCTCCTTCCAATTATCTGAAGTGTGAACTTTCCCCCCCAGATATTCTGGGAGAATCCATCAAGAAAAATTATAACTTCATGCAGTCAAAAGAATATTCACTGAAAGCATCACGTTCTCCTGATGTGAAAGTTCTGCCAAGAAGTATTACTATTAAAACAGTGGTAGTTTTATCACAAGGTCAAATTTCTAAATTTGTCTTGGAACTTCCAAAAGATTATACCATATGGTTTAGATATGTACTGTATATTAATCTCTTCTGAGTAAATTGCAATGCAGGTCATAAGAACACATATTTAAATCCATATTCTGTGTGGGATTATTCTGAAGTGCTATTCAGCATATTTATTATACTTATTTATGAAATATATTTCTATGCTATTGCAATTAAAAAGCCACTTGGAGGCATACACAGTATATTAGTACAATGTAAAACAAAAGCCTGCCATGAAAAGCGAAACAGAGAACTCTATGACTGCCTAATATCAAGCCTTGGCAAATGAATAAAGGTTATACTTCTTTCTTTCTAGGTTTCTGATCTTAATAATTAGTGAACATTAATAAACTCTGAAATAAACACGGGTCTTTATTGCCAACTACAGGTGCTATCAACATAACCAATCTTGAGTGATCCCAGAAAATCTATGTATGTCCAGACTTGGTTAGCAATGAGATGAGAAAACAGCATGAAAGCTCAGGGTTGTGGGTAAACTGGGATGTTTAAAAAAAAATCCTCGAATATGAAAATGGCAAACCAGTTCCAACCAGTTGCTCTAACAAAATTATGTAGACATGTCTACATGATCACTAGAAATGAAGAAAAATATTCTTTTACCTGTCTATCCATTTACTCTGAAGTTAGCCATTCTCCACAGCTGGCATGATTTACTACATTGATATGTTAATGAATTGATAAATAAAACAGAGCATTTCATTTTAGAAAGTTTTTAATGGCAATAGCACTTAGACTTGTATATCACTTTATGATATTTTACAGCCCACTTTAAGTGGCTTACAGAGTCAGCCTATTGCATATTGCCCCAAAACAATCTAAGTCCTCATTTTGCCAACTTCGGAAGAATGGAGGCAACCTTGAGCCGGTCAGGATCGAAATCCTGGCAGTGGGCAGAAATAGCCTGCAGAACTTTAACCACTGGGCCAACTCTAATAAATGTATAGTTTCTCCTTTCTCTTGTCATAGATCCAGTATGTATAAAAAGCTCCTAGAAATAGCTGTCCAGAGCCATTTGCCCAAAGCTTAATTTGATAACTTTGTGGCAGAATAAGAGTTATAGCCACAGACTGGGAATGTTTCTCTGGATAGAAACTAGCCATAGCCCATTTCATAGAATTTTATGTAGATTAATAGTAATAATAAATGACTTCCAGATATAAAGTATGCCAATGTCATCTTTTAAAATCCAAACTGTTCTAATAAAGGTCTTTTAGTATGTAGTATGTTCATTTTTGTTTGTTGGTTTAGGAAAATACCATTTTTTAAAAAAAGATCTCATAGACGCCAGCAATAGAATTCCAAGGGTAAACATAATTAGCACTGAATATAAAGTATTTAACAAATGTGTTGATGCTTTGATATCAATGCTTTGATGTGTAGTACGTCTTCCATCAGATAGTAAATAATCAATCTGAGTTCATTAATTTTCCAATTAATGAAGCTAGAGAGAAATGGAAAAAGGAGGAAGTGACAAACAAGGATTTGACTAGTGTCGTGCTAAAAACCATAACATGGCATCCATATAGCCCTTTAATTGTGGCTATGAAATTTCAAAATAACATTTCACTAAAATATAATCTTTTAAAGATTTTAGTTCTCTCATGAAGTCCCAGAAGTGCCCTTTATAGTCCCAGATTTTTTTTTTCAAATTGTGCATTTATCAGGAGTAGGAAGTATTTAATATGACCTGGAATGTCACTCAAAGTCCAAATGCAACCCCTGGCACCTGTATTCTATTTGGGAAGAACGAGACTTAATCTGAAACTTTCACCTCTATAAATCATAAGGCTCCAAATGTTTGTTTTAATGTTTTGTTTGGGGCAGAGGTTCCAATAGTACACTGGAGGTCTCTACCCGCAAGAATCTACTGTGAGAATCTCAGTACAGAAACTCATAAAAATATTTTTTCACCTTAGAGTCAGACAGGAAGAATAGTGTTTCCTTATTGCCCATTAAACATCCTCCTTTTCATGGTGAAGAGAAGTGGTTCTTTTAACTTCTTCACACAGAGGAACCCATCCATTATTGTTTCTGAGCATCCAAGGGACACTTTAAAAGCCCAACTGACTTTTTTCAAGAGTCTTGAAGAAAATATGCTTTTCACTTCAATAGCAGTTGTTTGATAACTTTGGGACCTCATTGGGAAATCCAAATATTTACTGGATTCTTAGAAGAAAGAAGAAGAAAGAAAGAAAGAAGAAAGAAAGAAAGAAAGAAAGAAAGAAAGAAAGAAAGAAAGAAAGAAAGAAAGAGGGAGGGAGGGTGGGAGGGAGCGGGAGGGAGGGAAGGAAGAAGGAAGGAAGGAAGGAAGGAAGGAAGGAAGGAAGGAAGGAAGGAAGGAAGGAAGGAAGGAAGGTGCTGCGTCCCCACGCTCAAATTCTACCTTGCAACTAGGAACTGTTTTTCTATTGGCTGCCCACTGACAGCTCAGCCAGCGGGAAAGTTACAGCCCCGCCATTGGCTGGCTGTTTTGGCAGCCACTATATAAATAGAGGCTTGACAGAAAGTTGCCTGTGCCGCTTACTGCTTTGTCCTGTTGACAGCTGTTCTAATAAAGGGGTTCCATTCTAATCACCGTCTCGCCTTAGTTCCTGACCCTGTCATTCTACCCAAGTTAGAACGGAAGGAAGGAAGGAAGAAAGGAAGGAAGGAAGGAAGGAAGGAAGGAAGGAAGGAAGGAAGGAAGGAAGGAAGGAAGGAAGGAAGGGATATAATTTCCTCAGAGAGAGTTCTACTTAGCTGCTATTCATCCTAGTAAGGGTTTAAAGAAAGCTAGTATAAAAATATAAAAGAAAGCTTCCTTAGATTTCTATATGAATATATCTGCAAAATCCATCAAAATAGGCACTGTCACAGCTGCAAAAAGCTAATATTTGTGTGTGAAAGATGCATAACAAAAAGAATAGACGTTCCTGAAAGTTATATAAAAATGAAGATTAGGGCAAATTGTGTACAAAAATTCTGGATATTAATAAAAGTTGTGAACTGTTGCACAAAACTCGATATGAATTATACCCTACAGAGTGTAAATTTAACCAAACAGTGAGGTATATACATGAGATTTGAATATCAATTCAGAATCCCTTCATCATTAATATTGCTTATGTCTAAGCTATGCATGTATTTCAGTAGTGGGTTCTAAATCCCGTCGCTACCGGTTCGCGCGTTTGCTCATGCGCGTGCGCTGCTTCTGCGCATGCACAGAAGCATCCTGGGTGGGTGGGATGCTTCTGTGCCTCCCACCCACCAGGCCGAACCGGGCCAAACCGAGAGCAACCTGATGTATTTGTCTTCAAAAAGAGATATCGATGGCAAAACATTAATATTTCCAGTAATATGTCTTGTATACCATTTTTTTTAAATGTGTGGAAAAACACTGTGTCTGTTTGCATTGCTAGAAGCAATTCTGTCAACATGGAAAGAATCAAAACATTCAAATTTTAGTTGCAAGTATATTACCCGTCAAGTAAGTTGCAAACAAGCACAGTTATATACATACATACATATGGTATTGCTTCTAGCAATGCAAACAGACACAGTGTTGCTCCATACGTTTTGCAAAAGTTTATACCTTCTTTCGACACCTCCTTCTTTTTACCCTCAGGTTAAGATTCTCAGGAAAGAAACAGTTTACAAAACACATATTGTTGCAAAGATTAACCTTCTGCTATTGCTGTCTGACTTCAAAGACCAAATAAAAGCAGGTAGGATTAAAGTATCAGGAAAGCTATTAGAGAAAGAAAGGAGGGAGAACCTGATACAACCAAATTGTGTCTGAAATGCTTAAGGCTTCTTGTAAGAGCAAGATGTGCAATTAGTTTTATTACTGCCATTGCTTTGCCATTGCAACCTTCATAATGGTAAGGCTGGCCTGCAGTAATGAAGGTCATTCCAATTCTGCTTTCAAGGTTATTTAAATACTTGCTTGAGTCATCAAGTCATCAAGAAACAGGATGGGCAGCTTTCAGGCAATGCATACTTGTTTCTATCTTAGAAATTGCCAAGCACCAGCCATTAAAAAGAACGAAATGGTTGTTTCAACTAGAAAGGGAATCTCATAGCAATATAGAAATTATTTCAAATTGCTGGTCCAGTTGGCTTCTGCGAATGCAGCTGTTGCATCCCTGAATCTACTGGCTCCCTTGTTAGTGTTGTTGAAAACTAAAAGAAACGAATAATAAAAACTAAAACAAAATATTCATAAAAAGAAGCTGCAAAAATAAAATAATTAATAAGGGCTTGGATCCAGTTTAAGGTTTAGCAAAATTCTGCCATTGCTAGAGGAAAAGGGCCAAGAGATGAGCTTCATGATTTCTTTCCCTTCTTTCTGCAGCTTCTCTGCTTCCAAGAAACTGTATCAGAAGGTCTGATACAACCTGTAGGATGATGGGAAACATGATGTGATGGATACATGGGAAAAGTGGCATGAATGAAAGCTATTTATTTCTTCCTTATATCTACAGTTGGATCCAAAATTCTTCAATGAATGGAAGAAGAATTTAGATAGATGATAGATAGATAGACAAACAGACAGATCTATAGATGGAAAATGGACAGATGGAAGGATGGACGGATAGACGGATAGACGGATAGACAGGCAGGCATCTGTCCATGTGGACAAAAGGATGAGACTGGAACAAAGCAAAAGATATATGTATGTACTACCGTGATTCCCCGAAAATACGACCTACCCCGAAGTAAGCTCTAGCTTGACTTTTACATGTGTGTCCAATATAAGCCCTACCCCCAAAATAAGACCTAGTTAAGACCCTGCCCACTCCAGGGTGCACAGGGTGGGGTGAGGCACACAGGTAAAAATTAAGCTAGGATGGGGATGGAGGTGTGTGGCTGATATACTGACCAGACGTCGTACACCACGACACCTGCCTTGCCTTGCCGGCCCACTTTTTCTGCAGCCACTGCTGTTACTTGCGCACGATGCCCTCGACCTCTGTTTCACTGTCAGATGTCTTCAAGAAAGGCCTCTGTAGCCAAGAAATGGACTCTGGGTTGACGCATGCACTGCCTTTCCTGAAGGGCATCTGCAGCCAATAACAGATAAGCTATTATTGGCTGCAGAGGCCTTTCCCAAAGGGCCTCTGATGGCAAAATGGAGGCCAGGAGTGATGCATGTGTCAATCCAGACCTCGTTTCTAGGCTGCAGAGGCCTTTCCTGAAGGTCTCTGACAGTGAAACAGAGGCCAGGGACAACGCGTGCAAGCGGCAACAAGTGGCTGCAAAAGAAGTGGGCCAGCAGCAGGCTCCTGCTGGGCAGGACTGTTGTTGCCACCGCCGCGAGGTGAGTCAGTGGAAGGCACCCCCCAAAAATAAGACCTGGTGCCTTTTTTGGTGGCAAAAAATAAATAAATAAGACCAGGTCTTATTTTTGGGGAAACACGATAGGTAGGTAGGTAGGTAGGTATAACAACTTATATGGCCATCCAATTCACAAACATGGCTTGGTTGGCTAATAGAGTTAAAATTTTAATACAAAACAATAATGAAATAAAAACAGAAAGCCAAAACTGCAATGGTATGTGGAATGACCTTGGGAAGAGCTACAGTCAGGGGAATGTTTGGATAAAAGGCAGCTTAGTCCACAAAGGGAAGTGTGGCAAATGACTCACAAGGAACCCTTCCTAATTTCTTGGGCTATAAAGGCGAGGACAGAGAGATTATTTTCAGACTTGCAAGATTCCCTTAATGTAACCTTATAGTAAAGTTGAATTAGTGCTTCTTGTCTGGACCATCTCAAAAGGCTGAAAGCAACTGAAGAAAACCAATGAATCACTACATTATGGGTGCACCTAATTTCCTGACTTCCAGGACTGAAAAAGAAGCTTGGTCTCAAAGCCTTTCTAAGAGACCAATAGGGACCAACCTAACCTTGGGATGATAAGGTGTTATAACGGTACAATTTATCTTGTGAGCTTTGATTAGGACTGTTAGTAACATGTCTGGTTGGTGCTAGAATCCAGTCTTAACATTCTAGAAATTTGCTTACAGGACAAGAATCAGCAGTGGGTTGCTCCCGGTTCGGCCTGGTTCAGTGAATCAGTAGCGGCAGTGGCGGGAGGCTCTTCCCACCCGCCCGGGACATTTCTGCGCATGCGCAGAAGCGGCGCACGTGTGCGCAAATGCATGTGCAAACCGGTAGCGACGGGATTTAGAACCTACTACTGACAAGAATCTATGATCTAATAGAACTATGTAAGAATAATGAAGAAGAATTGGGCAGGGTCGCTTTATCCCAAATATTTTCTTGAAAGATTTCTGATATAGAATAGAATAGAATAGAATAGAATAAATAGAATAGAATAGAATAGAATAGAATAGAATAGAATAGAATAGAATAGAATAGAATAGAATAGAATTCCTTATTGGCCAAGTGTGATTGGATACACAAGAAATTTGTCTTTGGTGCATATGCTCTCAGTGTACATAAAAGAAAAGATACATTTGTCAAGAATCATGAGGTACAACACTTAATGATTGTCATAGGGTACAAATAAGCAATCAGGAAACAATAAATATTAGTATAAATCATAAGGATACAAGCAACAAGTTAAAGTCATGCAGTCATAAGTGGGAGGAGATGGATGATAGGAACGATGAGAAGATTAATAGTAATAGTAATGCAGACTTAGTGAATAGTTTGACAGTGGTGAGGGAATTATTTGTTTAGCAGAGTGATGGCGTTCGGGGAAAAAACTGTTCTTGTGTCTAGTTGTCTTGGTGTGCAGTGCTATTTAGCGTCGTTTTGAGGGTAGGAGTTGAAACAATTTATGTCCAGGATGCAAGGGGTCAGTAAATATTTTCACGACCCTCTTTTTGACTCGTGCAGTATACAGGTCCTCAATGGAAGGCAGGTTGGCAGCACTTTTGTTGGCAGGGTGATGTCTCTGCTTTTTAGTATGCTGTCTAGGTTTGCCATAGCGTTCCTCCCCAGGAGCAAGCATCTTTTAATTTCTTGGCTGTAGTCCCCATCTGCGGTGATCTTGGAGCTCAGGAAAATAAAATCTGTCACCTCCATTTCTTCCCCATCTATTTGCCAGGAATTGAGAGGGCTGGATGCCATGATCTTAGTTTTCTTAGTGTTGAGTTTCAAGCCAACTTTTGCATTCTCCTTCTTCACCCGCATCAAGAGGCTCTTTAGTTCCTCTTTATTTTCCACCATTAAAGTGGTATCATCTGCATATCTGAGGTTGTTGATATTTTTCCCGGCAATATTGATTCATCTAGCTCTGCCTTTCTCATGATGTGCTCTGCATATAAGGCAGGGCGACAGTATACAGCCTTGCCGGACTCCTTTCCCAATTTTTAATCAGGAACCAATCAGTGGTTCCGTGTCCAGTTCTCACTGTTGCTTCTTGACCCGCATATAGGTTTCTCAAGAGACAAATAAGATGGTCTGTTACTCCCATCTCTTTAAGAACTTGCCACAATCAAAGGCTTTAGCATAGTCAATGAAGCAAAAGTAGATAATTTTCTGGAACTCCCTAGCTTTCTCCATGATCCAGCGTATGTTGGCAATTTGATCTCTAGTTCCTCTGCCTCTTTGAAATTCTGCCTGTACTTTTGGTAGTTCTCGATCCACATACTGCTGGAGCCTAGCTTGTAGGATTTTTGAGGACTTTACTAGCATGTGAAATGAGTGCAATGGTGCGATAGTTTGAACAGCCTTTCTTTGGAATTGGTTCTCCATAACTGTTTCTCCATAACTGGGCATAAATTTTCTCCATAACCGGGCATAAATCCTGACATGATGAAATTATATTTTTAAAGTTATCTCTTTTCACGCAGTAGTTAATGGAGCTACATAATAAAAACAAAAGCTTATTGTAAAGTGTAATTTATGAACATACATGAAGAGACTTTGAGTGCTTAGGAACAGCATTCTGGTAAATGGTAAATGAAATTTTATAGCAATATTTTCCATTAGCCGATGTTAACCAGACAAACCTGAAAATTTCTCACATTACAGTCCATTTGTTGTTAAGCAACTCGGTAAGTTGCTTTTTACCGGTCAGGGGTATGTGTACCCTGAAGGCACATGATAAATTATTAATATTTTAGTTTATGAGGGCAATATAAAATAACAGAGAAACTCTAATACTTATTTATACTTATGGTTTCCCTCTCAACCTATTGAAAAGTCCATTGATTTACTTTTCAAATAATTTTTTAAAATGTTTGTTGTGTAAGCAATTTTGTGTGCTAAGCATTATATGTGGTGTTTATATCTGTTTAAATTTACAGCAACCTAAGAAATGCTTTAATAGAGTTTCATTTATGAACATTAGGATGAATAATCATAAAAAGAGGCAGCAAAAATTAAAAGAAAAATGTATAGCTAGTGTACATGAGGATGTGCATGTTTGGCATCAGAGGGGAAGCCACTAAAATATAAATGAACTCACTTAAGTGATTTTATGTATCCATCAACTGGCAATTTTGTTTGTATGAGACAATAAAAAAATATTGTTAGCTTGCTTTTTATTCTTTCTCAAGGAGTCATCTCGGTAGATTTAGCCTGTAATCACTTGTTGACAAGCTAGATATGATGCTAAAGCTGTTGTAAATACTGTAGTGTGGAGAGACAATGTGGTTTAAGACTCTACTATGTGAAGTGGCGTGCGGGGGCGGAGAGAGATTTAACATTTGCTATAATCCTGATCTAGTTATGGTCCTCAACCATGCTGCCCAAGACAAGAAAAAAAAATGGTGCAAGTAGCAATCATGGCGTAAACATTAATCTCTCTGCATATATTTTCATTCATATATTAGTAAGCAGGTTATGTTTAATAAATTCACTAAAGAAAGGAAAAATATATCTGGAGGAGAACTAGACATAGTTCTATACCTTGGCCAATGGAACTCAGTGGAAGGTAATACAATAAAGGAAATTGAATGGCATGTTAAATGTGGTTGGCAGCCATTCGGCAAGCTAAGTGTAATTTTCAAGAACAACCTCCCCTTATGCCTAAAGAGAAAAAGTTTTTGATGAATGTATGCTACCTGCTCTAACATATGCTGGTGAAACATGGACACTAACCTCACAATAGAGACAAAAGCTATGAGTGGCATGAAGAGCCATGGAAAGATACATGCTTGGCATTACAAGACAAGATAGAAAGACCGCATGGATTAGAGAACAAACGAAAGTATACAATATCATCAAGAGAGTAAAACGCTCACATAGCAAAAAGAACTGATGGCAGGTGGACCAAGGCAGTCATAGAATGGATTCCACTTTATAAAAAATGTCCAGAAAAGAGACCTTAAACAAGATGGATCGGCAACAACAACAAGTATTGTGGACCCAATTGGCAAAAGAAAGCTCAGGACCGAATTGGTTAGAAACATGTGGAAGAGGCCTTCATCCTGCAGTGGATAGACCATAGCTAAAAAGATGATGTTGATGAGGAGGAGGAGGAGGAGGAGGAGGAGGAGGAGGAGGAGGAGGAGGAGGAGGAGGAGGAGGAGGAGGAGGAGGAGGAGGAGGAGGAAGCAATATGCAAAAGTGAGGAGATTTTTTTTTCTGAAATAAACTGGATGACTGACAGCATACCAAATAGGTTGTCCCCAGGAGTTGGGAAGTTACAATATAGATTGTGAGGATCCATGCTCAGATTATCTGACCTTGAATATTAGCATTTCTGCTAATATTTCATGTCATGTGTAAGTTTGTCAGGAACCCCACCTCATCACTGATACCATTAATTCAAGTAATCACTAAAAGATTTCCCCCCAATTTTTTTCAAGGATCAATAGCTTCTCCTTATACATATTCCTAAAATAGTGGCCATTTCTGTCATAGAAGAAAACCACCCAGTACATATTGTGGAAAGTTTAAAAAAAAGATTATATATGAGTTTTGGATAGTTTTACATAAAAATATCAGAAAAATTAACACACCATATTGTGGCTTTTTCATTTTTATTCTCTGAAAACAATTGTGTGTGAGAGTGTGTGTGTATGTGTATATATACACATACACACACACACATATGGTGTGTGTATATATATATATCCATATATGGATATTGCCTCCCAAGGATTCTGTCAATTGTCCCTCCTTGGTTCTTGGGGGAGAGAAATTAACTCCCTCAGAACGGGTTCGCAATTTGGGTGTCCTCCTAGACCCACAGCTAAAATTGGAGTAACATCTTTCAGCTGTGGCTAGGGGGACCTTTGCACAGGTTCGCCTAGTGCACCAATTGCAACCCTTCTTGGAGAGGGAGGCGCTATTCACAGTCACCCACATCCTTATCACCTCCCGGCTGGATTACTGCAATGCGCTCTACATGGGGCTACCCTTGAAGAGTATTCGGAGACTGCAATTGGTGCAAAATGCAGCTGCGCGAGCCGTGGTGGGTGTGCCCAGGTACACCCATGTAACACCTGTTCTCCGCCAGCTGCATTGGCTGCCCATTAGTCTCCGGATACAATTTAAGGTGTTGGTTTTGACCTTTAAAGCACTACATGGCTCAGGGCCAGCCTACCTTCGGGACCGCATCCTGCCGCATACCTCCCTACGACCGGTTAGGTCCCACAGAGTTGGTCTCCTCCAGGTCCCATCTACCAAACAATGTCGGTTGGCGGGGCCTAGGGGGAGAGCCTTCTCTGTGAGAGCTCCCTCCCTGTGGAACCAACTCCCTCCAGAGATCAGGGCCATCCCCACCCTGCTGGCCTTCCGTAAAGCAATAAAAACTTGGCTCTTCCGGCAGGCGGGGTGAAAGTGAGACCGAGTAGATTATCTCGGGGTCTCCCCCCTTTAGTTATGAATGTTGGAGATCTTCTTTTAATTTTTATATATATATTTTAATTTTTATATGTTTTTTTATTGTAATAGATTTGACATGCTGTGAGCCGCCCAGAGTCCCCCGGGGAGTTGGGCGGCATACAAATCTATTAAATTAAATTAAATTAAATTAAATTAAATTAAATTAAATTAAATTAAATTAAATTAAATTAAATTAAATTAAATTAAATTAAATTAAATTAAATTAAATTAAATTAAATTAAATTATATATATATATATATATATATATATATATATATATATATATATATATATATATATATATATATATATATATATATATATATATATATATATATATATATATATATATATATATATATATATATATATATTCATTCTACAAATTTAAAAATGTGATTTAAGTGAGATGCAGCTAATTCTGCTTATGGAAATTTTATTTAAATAAGGAACTTATTCTGGGTGACAGAAGGAAAGTTTGAAGAAAGTATAGTGTAGAAAATCTGGAATCTGCCACTATCAAAAGTGTAAAGTTTTACTTCAGCAAATGAAGGACATTATTTCTGGAACTTGTCAGTGTAAGGAAAGATAATTTAGTAAGATTCAAATTCAGTACCATTATTTAGTGGCAAGATGGTGGTGATGTTGATGATGATTGATAGCATCAACAGGCCAAATTTTTGGATGATCTCTTGGTTCATTTTCATTGAATAAAATATCTTAAAATATGTAGACTATCATTGAGTTCTATTGCAACTGTAACACCCGAACGTATTCAACATTTTCATAACATTCTCAGTTCTATTTTAAAGTATTCTTAATATTTTTTTTAAAAAAATGAAAAGGAACAAATTTGGGCCTATGAATTCCAGAGAGAACAAGACAACTATAGGAAGAATCACTAGTTAAATGTTCCAGCTGGGCTCGGGCATTGGTTCAAAAACGATGAGGTATGTATATTATTGGAGTGTTTTCTTGAAAGGGAGGAAGCTCTTCTATGAGCTAATGTCCAATGTTCAATTAGGCTGGAAGTCATGCCTTCTGAATCCAAATATGTGCCTGCTAATTTCAGAATAGGCTGGCACCATCCAGTTCAATTCTATAATAGCTTCTTTGGATCTACATTTTACTTTGTTACTCCTGACAAACATTCTGGCTCATTTCTAAAAACTATCTTGGATCCCCCAAGCCCTCCATTAGCAAGAGGGTTTTGCAAATAGGCTCTGTACTGTATAATTTACAAAGGGCTTTAATGAAAATTGAAAAAAAGATACCAATGATCAATCTCAATTTTTGTTAAATCATGTGTGGCCTTTTTAGTAAACAATATTTAATTTCTAACAGGCAAAATGTCCCATAGCATTAAAAGTATCCCATTAAAAATATAATTCTTAAACTGGTAGAATTATAAACAAAAAACAACAGTTGCCATTCCAACTGTTCTGACAGTTGAGATCCAATTCACAAAAGTTCATGCCTCTTAATATAATTTGTGAGTCTGGAATTTTATTAAAATCTGGGCTTTTAGACTTCTTTTTTTGAAGAGTAGTCTAAATTATTTTAAGCTTTTCTTATTTTAAAGATATTTCAATAGTTGGTCTTGAACCTTGATCTTTTTAAGTATAAGCATTTTAAGCAAGTAGACGGAATGCATACATCAATCATTTCTTTCCTAACTGGAATTGCTTAATTTCAACCGTTTAAATTCTGTACAGGTCTCTCAAAAATACCTGTGTAATAATGAGTTTATTCCAATATTTGTACAGACAGCCAACAACTTACACAGAAATATAACTAATGTCCTGTTCCAGAAGCATTGCTAAAAGATATTTAAAAAGTATGCTGGAATAAGTCTTATTCTGGTTCATACATTGCACTAAGCCATGTTTTGCTTTAAACATCATTTAATGAGTCCCCAAGCTAAGTTCACGCCATATTCTTCTAGTAACAAAATCTAAACCATAATGGGTTAGTGTATTGTGCAATACCAGCCATTATGTCAGACTATTGGTTCATCTAGCCAATTATTTTTAATTATTCTGACTGGCAGCAGTTCTTCAGTCTGAACTTATAAGTAGCCAAGGACAGAACTTAGGACCATCTCCATGAAAACATATGCCTTACTACTAAGACATTGACACATTTTGCAATTTATTTTATTTATTTATTTATTTATTTATTTATTTATTTATTTATTAGTGACATTTATATACCGCCTCACAGTGCAAGCACTCTCTAAGCAGTTTACACCAGTAAGCAATCTATATTTATATTGCCCCCAACAATCTGGGTCCTCATTTTACCTACCACGGAAGGATGGAAGGCTGAGTCAACCTTGAGCCGGTGAGATTTGAACCGCTGACCTGCGGATCATAGTCAGCTAAAGTGGCTTGCAGTACCCCACTCTAACCGCTGAACCACCTCGGCTCTTACAATATTTATGCACAATAGACGTAAAATGTTATGAATATTTCCTTTTGTTCATTATGAAAATACATCAGTATCTTATTAGCCCAAATTACCTTCAAATACTTGTGGAGTTATTCAGCAATCCATGACCTTGTTTATTAATATATGCATTAATTAAATTTGTAAGGCTGCCAATCTATCTGGTGAAATTCTGGGCACTGGGTCACCCTAAAAGTCACATAAAAGTTATCTGCTACACGAAAAACATCATAAATTTTATCTTTATGGCATCTGACTGTGATATCAAAATAAGACAGCCAATATATGTTTTAGTAGGAGCTAAGCAACACACATTCTAATACATCAGAGGTTCCCAAATTTGGCAACTTTAAGACTTGTGGACTTCAACTCCCAGAATTCTCCAGCCAGCTGGCTGGAGAATTCTGGGAGTTGAAATCCACAAGTCTTAAAGTTGCCAAGTTTGAAGACCTCTGTAGTACATGCTCCACCACAGAACATCATTATTACAATGTTTTGGACTAGATACTTGCTTTCAATCCAACTGGCATCACAGGTTTATTGTGGAGGGGAAAAATAGAAAGTGGAGTGTTATATGCACTGCTATAAGCTCCTGAAGGAAATGTGGGATTGTAGTTTTGAGTAGTTTTTCAAGAACTAACATAAGTTGTGAGATGTGATGTAGCCTTTCCTTTGAGCGTATGCAACAAAAAATATTTTTGGAACAAAAAGAATATAAACGAGGTAAACAAAAAGATGTGCAAAGATTGGAGGTGACAACATTTGTACTCTTTATAGTGTTACATGAACACAGTGTGGTTTTACAGAATAATAGCTTCATGTACTGTTAGTATTTAATTGTATTGTAAAAATAATGCTTTAAATAGCAAGATCTTTAAGAAGAAAACTCTATTATTTTAATAGTATGAACTTCTGAAAGCTGATATAATCATGAGTCAAATCATTCCTTCCAGTTTTTTCTTCATGCCATCATTCTCTGGTGCCTTTACTGGCTCATCTTTAAAAGCACAAGTTAGACAAAGCAAAGTATATGTAAGTTCGTAGGTTACAGATTCTACAAATAAGAAGTTCACAGACAAAAAGGACATTCAGCTCAATGTTTTTGCTTACTTTCTTTTCTTTGTTCTCTATAGTTTTAAAATATCAAGGAAGACCAAAACAATTTTATTATTCTTGCTAGGGCATGACTTTTGCAATTGTATTGGTTGCACTTCACCATACTGATTAGATTTTCAAAGTGCTAGGAAACATATGCAGTAGAAGAAACTCTCAATACACATTCTTATCAAGTATCATGCTGGGAACATAATCTATTCAAGAAAAACTATGTGCATTACAGTTATGATTCCTCACCTCCAGGAACTCAACCATTAAAGACTTCCACTGAACATCTAATCACAGAGCTTCTCTGCATGGTCAAGTTGTACCAACACCAATATGGATGTGACCTTTGGAGACCAAAAATAGTTGATGTAGCCCCTTAGAACTTAGAATAAGTTTATTGTCACTTTGAACGTACACTAATCGCCATACGTTAAAATGAAATAAATGAATACAAAATTATGCATATACCCACACATATTATATTATTATATTATATTATATTATATTATATTATATTATATTATATTATATTATATTATATTATATTATATTATATTATATTATATTATATTATATTATATTATATTATATTACATTACATTACATTACATTACATTACATTACATTACATTATATTATATTATATTATATTAAGAGCCGAGGTGGCACAGCAGTTAGAGTGCAGTACTGCAGGCCACTTTAGCTGCCTGTGATCAGCAGTTCAGCTGTTCAAATCTCACCAGCTCAGGGTTGACTCAGCCTTCCATCTTTCCGAGGTAGGTAAAATGAGGACCCAGATTGTTGGGGGCAATATAAATATACATTGCTTAATGGTGTAAACCGCTTAGAGAGTGCTTGCACTATGAGGCGGTATATAAATCTCACTAAAAAAATAAATAAATTATATAACACAGAGAAACAACACAGTTTAGTTCAGATGTATACATGTACATGGTGAGAAAAATTAATCTTGCGAGTTTACCAGATGGATGGCATAGGGAACAAAGCTGTTACAGAATCTGGTAATCTGGCTAGAAATACTTCAAAACCTCCTCCCAGAGGGGAGCAACAGAAACAGACCGTAAAGTGGGTGTGTGGAGTCTCTAACAATGCTTTGAGCTCTAAGCACATAGCACTTATAAGCAATATCCTGAATAACAGGAAGCAAGCTTCCTAAAATCTTCTCGGCTGTCCTTACCACTCTCTGTATGGACTTTCTATCTGAGGCACTGCTGCCATCAAACCAAACCAAACAGCAGTTTGTTAAAATGGTCTCAATTGTGCCTCTGTAAAAAGTGGCGAGGACAGAAGGAAGAAGATGTGCTCTCCTCATCCGACGCAGGAAATGCAGACACTGGTTTGCACACTTCACTAAGGATGACCAAGTGGAGAGACCAATTCAGATTGTTAGTTATCTGCACCCCCCAGATACTTAATACTGTTGACCACCTGTACAGCTGCATCCTTGATACTGAGTGGAGTATGACTATGCCAGCTCTTTCTAAAATCTGCAATGATCCCCTTTGTTTTATTAACATTTAGAACCAGGTTACTTTTATTGCATCAGTCCACCAGAACCTTCACCTCTTCCCTATAAGCATCTTCATTGTCATCCCGGATAAGACCCACCACTGCCGTTATTCACTCCTACTCACTCTGAATATAATATCAGATCACATTGTCCTACTCTAATTCCAAAATCATGTTTTCTTGCTTTGGTCAGCTCAAGCATCATTGTCTGGTTTGCCTGATGCAATTCATTTTCTTCGAAGTTCCATTTTTGACTGGCTAGAAACAGGAAGACCAAGAGAATTTTCTGTACTTTACCTGAATTACACCAATTGTAGATTTTATCATAGCACGACGTCCTCAGAGGTGGTGTTCACTTACTTTCCCTACCGGTTCGCAAATGTGAGCGCGCACGTCCCGTCCACTCATGTGTGCGACCTTCTGTGCATGCGCTTTGCTTGTGCACGCAGCTTGCACGCATGCACGCAGCTTCAAAACATGCAGAAATAGGACGACATAGAGCCAGGGCAGGCGGGCAGACCCACCCGACCCACAGATCGCCACTACCGGTTCGCCCGAGCCGATCCGAACCAGCAGAAGACCACCTCTGACCTTCCTTAATAATTATCATAACACATACCCGAAAGATAAAAAGGTTTGAAAACCAGCAGATTTTTTTAATTAGCATTTTTCCTTCCTTGTGCTGTTTACTTTTCTGTGACTTGAGAGACTGCAATAATAATAATAATATTAATAATAATGAAATGATGCACCAGTGAACTTAATTAAGAAAATAGCTGAAAAGTATTGTAGACAAGTATTGTAATCATTATGCTACAAAAGAAAACTTGCTGTAACAGGATCTGCAGTGGTTGTTTCTCAGGAAAATCAGGAAAAAGGAAAGAAAGGCAATTTGATTTTAAAGCTGCCTGTTGTGTCTGCATATAACTTTGAAGCTTTAACTTTTTAATGGCAATTACTCTCCTGGAATACCAAAGTGGAGGATACAGAAACTGAGAAATTGCCCAATAAGAGGACATGATGATAGCTGGAATCTAGACTTAAGGACAGTTGCCAACGCACCTCATTTGAACAGAATATTCTCAAGTCAGCATATACAGTGATCCCTCGTTTTTCGCTGGGGTTACGTTCCAAAAAGAACCCGTGATAGGCTAAATCCGTGAAGTAGTAACTTCAGCTTTGCGCATGTGCAGAGGGCAAAAGAACGCAGATGCCGACATCCAGGTGGGCGGGGGAAGCGGGTGGGGGAAGCCCCGCGCCGCGAACGCCACCAGGTTGTTGAGCTGTGCGAACCGGGAGGATTTCACCCCTGGCCTCACGTGTATTTCACTGCTCTTGGCAAGCTGTTTTACCAATCAGCCAATCAGAATGCAGAACACAATGCACGATGCAAATCCGTGAAGCAGCGAGACCGTGAAAGGTGGACCGTGATATAGCAAGGGATTACTGTACAGCAAATTCTCCTTTAACAGCCAATCAGCATCCACTCTCCAATACAGTAATACATAATAGTACATTATAGTAAAAAAAAAAACCGAATACACTTACCTCCAACTTTCTGCACCTGATAATAACACATGCCAGATTGAAAGTAATGCTGGTATTACTGCATGAGAGAGCTTTAACTGAATATGACAGCAGCAACCAACAATCTTCAGAGCAGCTGTCAGTCATGTGGTTCACTTGACCATTTCATATAGTGACCATTTCACATAGTGACCATTTTACCAGAGAGACAGTAGCCTGATGTAAACAGAAGCCACTAAAAGCTTGATTTTGAACAAAATATGAGCACCAGGGTTTGACTCTACCAGGATAGAGTTAGCACCATGAAAGCCACTGGACCTTTGTTAATTTTCTGTAGTTGATTAGGATTACTTTAAATAAAATGTTTATTTAGAATTACTATGGATTCAGTCCATCTATGCACAAACACTGGTTAAAATATGGAGACTTTGCACCTTTCTCCGTTTTTTTCCATTTAAACAACACATATTCAGTAATATATTTAACAAGATATATATATATCTTATTAATTAAAATGTTTGAGATATCAGAACCTGAATTATTTGAAAGTATTCTGAAAGGATAGTGTCTTCTAAATGTCTGCTTTTGTTATAGATTATAACAGAAAAAGAACACTTGTTAAGTCTTAACTATTAACTGACAGATTGAAATAGTAAGATATAAATTTCCATAAGAAATCCTCAACTAAAGTGAACTCTTTTTAATATTTCTGTATTTAAAACACTGCCTTATTGTTAATATCTACCATCTACCAAATTGTTGGTAGATTATTGTTAATTAACCATCTACCAAAATGGAGCTCAAAATCTTATACATTTCCCAGACAGTTAAAGCATGCCTTTTTCAAGGCAGATAAGTTGTTTAATTCTGAATCACATCTTAAGGAAGACAGCACTTCTTAAATGTTGTTATATAAATCATATTGAATACTTGCATGTTTCCTCATTTTGTCATTCATTGATAAGCAAACAATAAATGCATGTTGTACAACTTTTCACCATTTACAGATCCTAACTCTTTCACCTTTAGCAATGGATTTGGCACAGTTTCTCTTTAGATTTTCTCCTGTTCAAATTGCTCATTAGGTGTTGACATAGCTTAGCCATAATTCTCTGCAAAGTTACTTTTGTGTGCAGTCATGCACATCACAATAGTTGTATTTGTCTATTTATATTTCTGGATAATATTTTGAAACACTTTATATGTCATGACAAAACTTAAAATTGCTGTACTTGTATCTAGCATTTCAATTCAGAGGACCCTGCATTTGCAGGAATACATTAAGAAGAAGAAGAAGAAGAAGAAGAAGAAGAAGAAGAAGAAGAAGAAGAAGAAGAAGAAGAAGAAGAAGAAGAAGAAGAAGAAGAAGAAGGAGGAGGAGGAGGAGGAGGAGGAGGAGGAGGAGGAGGAGGAGGAGGAGGAGGAGGAGGAGGAGGAGGAGGAGGAGAAGGAGAAGGAGAAGGAGAAGGAGAAGGAGAAGGAGAAGGAGAAGGAGAAGAAGAAGAAGAAGAAGAAGAAGAAGAAGAAGAAGAAGAAGAAGAAGAAGAAGAAGAAGAAGGAGGAGGAGGAGGAGGAGGAGGAGGAGGAGGAGGAGGAGGAGGAGGAGGAGGAGGAGGAGGAGGAGGAGGAGAAGGAGGAGGAGGAGGAGGAGGAGGAGGAGGAGGAGGAGGAGGAGGAGGAGAAGGAGAAGGAGAAGGAGAAGGAGAAGAAGAAGAAGAAGAAGAAGAAGAAGAAGAAGAAGAAGAAGAAGAAGAAGAAGAAGAAGAAGAAGAAGAAACAATCTAGCATTTCAATTCAGTGACCACAACTATTGTAAAATCTGAAGCAAGAGGGATGCTGTTTGTTGTACTTCATACCTGATGCAAACTTAAAAATAAGTATGGCATCCTGATATAGACTAATTCATATGGGAGCCAGTAGATTGTCTTTGTGTTAAGTTTGTAGCAAAAAGAGAGGGTGGGCAGAATGGAGCAAAACTTTCTAAAGTAGCAGAATGAATCATAATGGACCACTTGTGTCAATTATTAAGAAAATACTAGCTCTTTAGAGCACTCATGTGATAGTAAACAGTGCCAGGGAATATTTGTTTTAACTTCCATCAACAGATGAGATCAATTATATTATGATTGCCCTGAAAATGATTCTCAAGACCTTACTTAAATCTTTTACAACTTCTTACTCTGGCTAGATGTCAGCCAGGATGATCAGTTGAATTTTATGTGGCATTCCCTACTTAATTTAAGGAAAAACAAATATTATAGCTCTGAAAGTTAAAATTTATCTTTACTGTAATGACTGGAACAACTAAAATGATTCGTATAAAAAGTATAAAAATGATGTCTCCACAAAAGTTTGCATAAATATATTAATTGTGCATCATGTCTACAAATACTTAACATCTTTCTGTTTCTCATAGGAAAGGAATACGTAAGAAACACTGACCAAAAACCGATTAGTGATAGATTCCCCAAGATTAAAATGGATTGCTATTTTTAAAAAAATACAATAATCCTTCGTCTCAAGTTGTTATTATTATTATTTTAGGGGGGGAAATGAAGGAAATGTGAAGAATGTTCAGGAAAACTGAAGAAATAAATGATAGTTCATGTATAATTACATTTGCACATGTAAATGTCTATGGAGATTCTCAGTCATCCAGGTCATGATTGTTTTTTTCAAGAGGCAATTGGACTTTCTTGTTTTTCTTTGAAGACATTTTGCTTCTCATCCAAGAAGCTTCTTCAGCTCTGACTGGATGAGAAGCCAGTCAGAGCTGAAGAAGCTTCTTGGATGAGAAGCAAAACGCCTTCAAAGAAAGCAAGAAAGTCCAGTTGCCTCTTGAAAAAAGCACCTTTGGGACATTTGTTGCACATATATTGCTTTTCAAATCAGAATAATCAAAGTTGGTATTTATTTATTAGTGACATTTATATACCGCCTCACAGTGCAAGCACTCTCTAAGCGGTTTACACCAGTAAGCAATGTATATTTTATATTGCCCCCCAACAATCTGGGTCCTCATTTTACCTACCTCGGAAGGATGGAAGGCTGAGTCAACCTTGAGCCGGTGAGATTTGAACCGCTGACCTGCAGATCATAGTCAGCTAAAGTGGCCTGCAGTACCCAACTCTAACCGCTGCACCACCTCGGCTCTAATTTGAATGTATAACCGATCTGCATATTATCAGTCACTAAAGCAAATTAGGCTCAGCAAACTTTTTCATAAAATGCTTCCTGATCATTATATATATTTATCTTTATATTTACACACACACACACACACACACACACACACACACACACTGAATCTTTGGTTAAAATCTTTGGTTTTCTCTGACATGCCTGAGAATGAAATGTGTTTGAGATCTCTGAGAAGCACTGCCAGATGAAATAGAAAATATTGACTGGCCAGAGTGTTGAAGATGTTGGATTAGGACTGGGGAGATCCAGTGTCCACTCAGCATAGAAGCTCTCAGGACAATTTTAGGTCAGGCCTATCCAGTTCATGGGGAGAATTCAGCCCTACAGTACATGCATTACTGCCTTGAGTTCTTAAACAACACATAAGATGTAAATCTAATAAATGACATGGGTCATTTAAAGTTGAGATAAAGTGTCAGCATTTTTTTTTAAAGGGCTGCATTATTTACAGATTGTTAATTGTAATTTAGGAGCAAGTGGCTAGATATTTTAAAGTTTTTGGAGTATACAAAAGCAATCGGTTTTTGGGTCCATTCCTTCTATGGTCACTAACTAAAATAGGAGAAATAAATGGACTTTTCTCAGCAGATGTCCCGAATCACTCTGAAAGGGAAAAGGAAATGGCTTTTTCTCAGCTTTTGTCCCCCACCAAAAAGTTTCTTATTATCAGTACCATCAGTACCACTGAAACAAATCTATAATTTCAGCTATTTCCTATGAAATGAATGATACGTGATTTCCTAGTAGTAACTGAGTGATTTTATTAAGACATTCATATCCCTAAGCACAGAACACAGATACATTTCTCAAAACCAGCATGTTTTCTTAAAGATCAGTTTTGCTGTTTTACACTCAGTATAACATTACAACATTTTCCTTTTGGGTTACATGAAGTAGAGAATTAGTGATATTTTTCCCCCTTAGAGCTGTGTCTGAAATTAACAAGGTTTTTAACACTGGAAGTTTGGTCATTGAGACTGTTCAATCTTTCGCATCTGAGATTTTGTTAAGCTTAAATTAGCTAGGACCCAATGAATATTACAGCAAGAACTGACTTCTTGAGAAAAGGCCAAGGATGAAAAAGTGATAAATTGAGGCTAAACAACATTCATCCACATCAGCATGATATATCCAAAGTATACCCTCTCTGGTTAAATTTGTGTTCCAGAATTCCCACTTGTGTGCTTGGGGGGTAGGAAATTCTGGATGGGAATTGTCCTTTGTATTACTTAGGAAACTGTCCTATTTGAAGAGGTTGTCAATGACATCAAAATGATGAGAATAAATGAGCAATTGAAGCCCCACCCTTTTAAAAGGGGAACCCCATAATATTTGTATCTATCTATCTATCTATCTATCTATCTATCTATCTATCTATCTATCTATCTATCTATCTATCTTCTATCTGTTTATCATCTATCATATCTTCCATCCATCCATCCACCCACCAACCTACCTACCTACCTACCTACCTTGAGAGAGAGAGACAGAGACAGACAGAGACAGAGACAGAGAGATATGATGTAAAAAAACACACAGAGAGAGATACGATGTAAAAAGATGTTGAGACTCTGGATAGAGTACAGAGAAGAGCAACAGAGATGATTAGGGGACTGGAGTCTAAAACATTTTATTTAATGAAAAGAATGACGAGGGTTGACATGATAGCAGTGTTCAAATATATCAACCTATTATTCAAAGCATCTCTGAAGGCTGGACAAGAAGCAATTCTATCTATCTATCTGTCTGTCTGTCTGTCTGTCTGTCTGTCTGTCTGTCTACCTACCTACCTACCTACCTACCTACCTACCTACCTACCTACCTACCTACCTACCAGCAGTGGATTGCTCCCCGTTCTGCTAGGAAGCTATACATTTAGGGGGATAAAGAACTGGTTCCACCTATAAACAGATGATAGTCAGGCCCACTTTTCTTTTTCTTTATCATTATTGCCACCATCATCATGTGTGTGTGTCAGATTCTTTGTGGACACTTTAGTAGGTGCAACTTGTAAAACAATTACTGTGGTTCTAAGCTCTAATTCTTAGAATGCTGGTATTATTGTAGTATATATTTATTGTATTATAAGGTTTAAAAAGGTAATTGCCTTTTACTTATAAATACTCTTAATCTAGACTGTGGCTCAGATCTAATTCTTTTTCCTACATTCAATACTTGATTTTTTTTCCCTGTTCCAATAAAATAGCATTAATTCATAGCGCTCTACATAATTTCAGTTTCGGTACTGCATTAACAATAATGTTGCTATAGCACTAAATATTTACAGCGGTACTATAAATACAGTATTTATTTATAAGTCCAGTGATTATTCGTTTGTTTGTTTAGAGTGATTGTGTGGCTTGTTTAATGCATATATGTAAAGGCTGTATCAATGCCTAATAATTGGAAGACTGCCATTATTGTTCCCCTATAGAAAGTAAAAGCCAGAAAGAATAGATGGAAATGTTATGGGGAATATGGGGGAGAGGTTGCTTGTTCACAGTGTCTTGGAAAGTATTTTGTGATATTCTGATCAAAAAAGAATAAAAATTAACAATAAGCAAATTTGTTTGATAAGTGAAATAAGACTTTATGTGTGTAGAACAGCATATTCCAACACAAAAGCCAAAACAGTTCTAGGCTGCATTAACGGAGGGATAGAATCAAGATCCCGCGAAGTGTTAATACCACTTTATAATGCCTTGGTAAGGCCACACTTGGAATACTGCATTCAGTTTTGGTCGCCATGATGTTGGATGTTGAGACTCTAGAAAGAGTGCAGAGAAGAGCAACAAAGATGATTAGGGGACTGGAGGCTAAAACATATGAAGAACGGTTGCAGGAACTGGGTATGTCTAGTTTAATGAAAAGAAGGACCAGGGGAGACATGATAGCAGTGTTCTAATATCTCAGGGGTTGCCACAAAGAAGAGGGAGTCAAACTATTCTCCAAAGCACCTTAGGGTAGAACAAGAAGCAATGGGTGGAACAAGGAGAGAAGTCACTTAGAACTAATAGCAATAGCAATAGCACTTTTCTTATATACCGCTTCATAGTGCTTTACAGCCCTCTCTAAGCGGTTTACAGAGTTCAGCATATTGCCCCCAACAATCTGGGTCCTCATTTTACCGACCTCGGAAGGATGGAAGGCTGAGTCAACCTTGAGCCTAGTGAGATTTGAACAGCTGAACTGTTGAACTAGCAGTCAGCCTGCAATGGCTGCATTTAACCACTGCACCACTTCAGCTCCTCAGGAGGCGAACTAAGGAGAAATTTCCTGACAGTTAGAACAATTAATCAGTGGAACAGCTTGCCTCCAGAAGTTGTGAATGCTCCAACACTGGGAGTTTTTAAGAAGATGTTGGATAACCATTTGTCTTAAGTAGTATAGGGTTTCCTGCCTAAGCAGGGGGTTGGACTAGAAGACCTCCAAGGTCCCTTCCAACTCTGTTGTTGTTGTTGTTATTGTTATTGTTGTTGTTGTTGTTGTTGTTGGTATTATTATTATTATTATTATTATTATTATTATTATTATTATTATTATTATTATTATTATTATTATTATTATTATTATTATTATTATTATTATTATTATTATTATTATTATTATTATTATTATTATTATTCCACTTCAGCAGGTGTCATAAATATATGAATATGAAAAAAGAAAGTTTATTTTATGCTTTCTTTGTATGATTTGTATGCTTAAAGAAGGCATATGATAAAGTGAACAGGCTTGAACTACAGAATGTTTTACACAAATATGAAGTTCAAGGTTGATTGCTGAATGTGATATAGTGCAAGTAAAGCACGGGAGGGGATGGCTAGAATGCATAGCAAATAGTATAACATTAAGATATAATAAGGATAATAAGATAATAAGATAAGGATGTGTGATCTCTTACTGAACTAATGATGCATCAATGTATAAGGAATGCATAGTAATGTTAAAGGTATGCTGTTTAGGACCTGAATGTAAATTATTTTTGAATGTTGACAATTCTCTTCACTGAGAATCTGAGAGATTTGCAACAAATGATAGATGGAATCTATGACGCAACAAGGATCTGAAAATTGGCATATCAAAGGTGGTGCCCTGCCTTAAGGAAACATTCAGAAATTCAGAAAAAACATTTGCTCATTTTCTCTATCCACAAACTGGACATGGCTATAGGTAGCCCTTCAAAGCACTGTCTTCAAAGTCTTCCTATACGGTATATGTAATAAGTGATAAGTGGAAGTATATACTGTATTCTGTCCTCAAAATTATGGGAACATTATCTCATTTCACATAGTTAGATGCCTCATATAGAAAGTTCCACTGGTCATTAGTTTGAGAAATGGCACAAAAATATCAGTCTACCAAGAACATCTGGATGCACAGATACCTGTATTCCATTCTGAAAAAGAAAAGAAAAGTGAACCTTTCGCTTTTTCTGACATATTCCAAAGCAGTGAAGTTCTTTTATTTTCTTTCACAGAGAGCAACCTAAACTCTGTTCCTAGTGACTGCCTCATTAAATAATTAGTGAAGTGAAATCAATACATATTAATAAAGTATCTATCAAATTTATATACCATCCATCTCACTACCTACGTGACTCTGGGTGGTTTATGTTTTAAAATCATAAAACCATATAAACCAACATAGTTTAAAAGACAGAATTAAAAACAGAGTCAAAAACTAAAGTAAAAAAGGGCACAAGGAGCCCACTCAAGACATTAACTACCCCCAGGGTTACATACCACTCCTGAATCTCCATGTTAGTTGGCAGAGCTAGGTCTCAATGCTCTTCCAGAAGGCCAGCCTCACCTCTAGGGGCAAAATATTCCATAAGGCAGAGAAAATGGCAGATAAGGCTCTCTTCCTAGAATTCCTAAAAATTCCTTAACGCAGAGGAAAAATTCCTTAACCCAGAGGAAATATACTGTACTTGACCAGGTGGGATGGGTCATTGTAACTGGGGCAAGACAGTGCCTCAGGTAATCTAGCCCCATGAATGAAGGGTTTTAAAAATGATAACCAACACCTTGAATTGGACTTGGGAGCAAACCGGCACCTAATACAGCTCACACCCCACAGGCGTTACATGTGAGACCCTAAGTGTACCCAAAACTGATCACTCTGTTGCATTCTGCACCAGCTGCAGCTTCCATATATTCTTCAAGTAGTCCCATGTAAAACACATTGCAATCGTCCATATAGAAAATGACCAAGAATGAATGACTGAAAGAAGAGTTTCCCAATCCAGGAAAGGGTGTAACTGATATACAACACAATTGTTTTCTGCTCGTCAAGTAGGAGTCGTGAGTCCTCCTATGTTATGCACCAGGTCCGTCTGGGCCAGTGCAACCTTATCTAAGAACAAAGATGATAAATCCACAGATACAGGGGGAGCCCCCACTCACAGCCACACACAGCTTTGATTGACATATATTATTCCCCATCCAGACACCCACAGCCTCCAAGCACCATGAAAGAAGATTCACATCAACACTCAGTTCACTGAGATGAAGATGTACAACTGGATACAGTTGATATGAATCATTCATATACTGATGTGACCTCATCCCATTGTGATGGATCATTTCACCTAGCAGGTTCATGTACAGTAGATGTTAAAGAGGAATGAAGAAAGCCCCATGTCTGGTGACACCCACAAAATATACAGTCTCACAAGCCATCTTTATCATGCCAAAAAAAAAAAAAGCTATTGAAAATACCTACAAAATCTGAAGGATATTTTGATGTATACATTAAAACAAAAAAGTTATAAGAAAGACTGGATTTTGGTATTTCATTGATATCTCTTAGGAGTACATCTCTGTTTATTAATGAAACACACATCTTGATACTGGACTCCATGCAAATAATTCATAGAGTGTATTTTAAATCAGACTTCTTTCATTCTTGCAGCAAAGTTGGCTTGAGTTTGAAAGCTAAACACAGCAAACTATAAACAGTAAGATGGCTTTTCTCCATATTCCAAATTTTTCTAGGTCTTCAGAAATGTGAAGGTTCTGCTAGGCCTCCCTTATTGTTTGTTTGTTTGTTTGTTTGTTTGTTTGTTTGTTTGTTTGTTTCTTTCTTTCTTTCTTTCTTTCTTTCTTTCTTTCTTTCTTTCTTTCTTTCTTTCTTTCTTTCTTTCTTTCTTTCTTTCTTTCTTTCTTTCTTTCTTTCAAACAATCTGGTACTTGTTTCTATCCAAAATGGGGGTGAGGGATATGACATAAATTGTGTATTTTAATTCTCATTCAGGCTTGAGATGGACAAGTTGAGTAAATCTATATTAAAGTACTCAACAAATTTCTCTTACTCTAGTGCAAAGGGAATGTGTGCTTTCAGATTTTTTTAAAAAAAAACCTTTGCACTACAGTAAAAAGAGAAATTTGTTGATTACTTTAATATACTGGTAGATTTACTCAACTTGTCCATCTCAATCCTGTATAAGAATCAAAACACACAATTTTATGTCATATTCCACATTTTCTTCATTTTTATGAAGTAAAGTGTAATTATAAAAAAAGTATAAGCACATACATGATATGTAAAAGTTGTCCCCAATTGCATTTGATTAGAAAAGATGCTCCCCCTCAGTTTAGGGGTGGGGAATGGAAAAATATGCACATTAGGAGAGAGGCAAATGAAAAAGGTGCACCATTTTCCATAACCTTTTTTCATGCAGATTTCAAGCAAACTGAAGGATAGTGCAGACATGGGAAAGAAAAACAAAATAATTTATACAAATCTGTCCAGTTCAAACCCACTATCTGTATTATTTGGAAATGCATTATGGGAATACTGTAACTCCTTTCAGATTGTAATTCCACATTGTCATTCCCACAATGAATCATCACATCTGTCCGCTTTTACTGTATCTCATTTCTTTTTTTCTTTAGTTGTTTCGAAAGGCTATTATGAAACAGAATGTACATTAACATTTAAATGAAGCACATTAATTTAATCTGCATCCAATCTGAGACGGTAAAATAGTACAGCCCAGCAAGGTATCATAGGGACATAGAAAAGTTTTCTTTTTTCATATTGGCTATGTATTTATTTAGCCCAGTACTCTTTACTCTGATTGGCAGTAACTTTCCAGGAACTCAGGCAGAGGTCTTTTCAGTCTTTTAGCCTGACACTTAAATAGAATAACCTTTGTCCCTTATGTACTGTGCTGATAGACTAGAGAGATAGTTAGCTTGGATTAAGAGATGTTTCTTTAAGAGATTGTATTAGGGGGAATGTAGTCGGAGAGGCACTCTGGATAATGTAGACCATGACATGTGACCACATCTGTGTGTTCTTATTGACCATCAAGCTATACCTTGGCTACTGGGTAACTGTGCAATGCACACCAGCGGGCATTTTAAGTCTTAACAAAGGACCATGTAGCAGCAGGAAGATGGGGAGGAATCAATCTCTTTTCACCTACGTGTGATGGGACAGATTATGGACAGACAGCCTGAAGAATTTCATCTCATTAGTAAGTCTATGATTGTGAAGATACCTGACAATAAATGTAATCTGTATGTTTAACCATTTGCAAGAAGTTTATCTGACCGAGAAAAGCACTAAGTTTGGACCAGAACATGTACTATTCAACCTTCCCAATAGCAACATTTAGGTAGGACTGGACTATACCAGCCGAGTTGTTAGGAGCTGGTGTTCTTTTCTAACTCAGATAATAAACCATTACAAACATGGGGCCAGACATCTTTTGTTGTAATATTACTTCTACTTCACAATAATGTAGGGCAGGGGTGTCAAACTGGCAGCCCGTGGGCCAGATGCATCACGCACAGGCCATGCCCACCCCAGCTCCACAAATGAAAAAAAAATAGCAAAACATCACGTGACGGTAATGTGACATGGCGAGTTTGACACCTGTGATGTAGGGGATAACCTAGTAGCCATGACTAGTCAATGTGTGTCTGTCCTTTCCTGCTCATTAGCCATGATTATTCACATACATCTGGGATTAGCAGAATAAGCATAATTTCTAGTTCTATTTGGAAAACTGAAACTGAATGTCAGGGTAATATTATCTCTGTTAATCCTTCCTTCCTTCCTTCCTTCCTTCCTTCCTTCCTTCCTTCCTTCCTTCCTTCCTTCCTTCCTTCCTTCCTTCCTTCCTTCCTCAGCTATTCTAAAATGCTTAACCGTACCTTGCAATTTATTGTAGCCATAGTATTTTGCAAACAGAATAAAACTTCCAATGTTTTTTTGAGAAAGCAAGATTAACAAGTGATGACAAGGCAGCCTACACTGATAGAGTGGTGTGGAAGGACAAACTGCCTGAATAGATTATAAACATCTATGATCCTACCAGCCCATTTCCTTTTGGACCCTCCAAGGGATGACCCAGCTGCCAATCAAATAGCATCTGCCAATCGAACAAAACAGTTGTGCAGGTAGCAGGAAGAATCGGGGACAAGATAGCTGCCTGTTAGATCTGCAGCCATAGGCCTCACAAAGAATAGGCTGAATAAAGTCAGCCAAAGCCCAGGTGCCAGATAAAGAGGCAAACTAAAAGATAGACAAATCTGTTGAGAAAAGACAACCAGACAAGACAATGAGAAAAGAGGCAGCAGCTGAGAAGATTGGGTAGAGAACTCCCCCACCTTCCCTCAGAATTGGTATGAAAATGTTCTCCATCTGTCAGATGGAGCCAAGATTCAGAAGAAGAAGAGAATCAAAAAGCCCAGCCAGGGACAAATAAGTTGAAAGATAAAGAAAAAGTGAAGATTTTGACAGAACAGAATAGAGAACAGAAACAAGAAAAAGATAAAAACCGGAATGAATTCTGTAGAAAAAGGGCACAGCTCTAGAATGAGAGACAATAACAATATACAAGGATTAAGACAACTAAAATAGAAATCAGCAATAAACAAATAAAGAATACAAAGATGTGAAAATATAATAAAATTGAGTTTTCTAGAATATAGTATAGATACATAACATACAGAAAAAGTTTATTATTCAGATTAATTTTTAAATTGAAGGGTTTGTAAAAAATTTTTCTAAGCTTTCCTTTTGTAAAATAAATTTGTCTTCCCAAGTCTCACAAGTCAGTGAAGAGCGGTAGAAAAACCCAATCAATCATCCAAGTTTACAATACTTTGTAAAGATAGGATGATAAGGAAGACAGGATGACTGTATCCCCACCTTCTGTCCTAACTCCCTCTGCCCCTGCAATGCATCCAATCGGCTGTCAGCAAACTCTGACAGTGAGTGGTGATTGGCTGATTTGGAACCTAGACTGCAATCTGAAATAATGGTTGTGGCTGATGAGGGAAGGACATGGGAGAGACTCCGATGCCTGCTGGTTAGGGAGACCAGTAGTTGATGGGTGAGCCATCTTTCTTCATGGAGGGGGCCCGTGGGGGCATACAAGAATGGGGAGTGAGGTACAGCTATACTTGCAGTTGGGAAATCACTTTATTCTCTTCCCACCAAGGTCAAGGGAGGAAGAAATGTTTTATTCAGCTGAAGAAATTTCTTTTCCCAGCAGGCAGTAATTCCCAAAGTGTACCCTAGTATCTTCCTAAAAGTCATAGCCTAAGTAAACTGTAATCCTAAGGAAAAGGCCAATGGTAAAGCTAGTTGACATTTTCCCCCCATCCTCAACCTTCATTTCATTTTAGAAGAACATTTTGCTTCAGAGTGGGTATCAAAGCCATCTCAGAAGCTCATGTGGATTACTCCAATGCTCTAGAAAACCACTTCAAAATTTCATTAGTCCAGAATGCATGGTCATGACCAGTTACAGGCATGAAATGAAATACAAGCTATACTGGTTACTAGTAGACTTCAAAGTGCAAGTTAAGGTGACAACCAGCCATTCTTGGCCTTCTTGTTATCTGAGGGACTGTCTTTCTCCCATGGTACCTGCCCTTCCTGTAAGGTATGATAGGTCAAGCCCAATGAGGCAAAAAGGGGAAAACTCATTAAAAAAATCCCTAACTTTGGTTTACGTGTATTGATATTTAATAATGATCCCCACAAAAGTGCAATTTTTGCAAATAGTCAAAACTGCTGACATAGTAACTCCTAATTGCAGCTTTTGTGTTGGAAATATTTATTTTATTTATTAATTTATGACATTTATTCCCATCCTGAAGATCCTCTTCCCAATCTTGAAAAAGAAAATTAGCTTTTCGAACTATTGTCATTTGAAATCCCCACCCTACCAACCATTGGGGGGAGCGGGTTGGCCATTTTGTGAATATAGCATAGCAACATGGGTCTGTTTTGAACATTTATTTTCATTTTATAATTAACTTGTAACCAAACACATTTAAAATCATGCATTTCCTTGTTGCTTGATTGTAAATATGCCATATTTTCTCATGTTCTCATCTTTCTCATGTTCTCATCTTTCCCATTATAGTACAGAGAAATAAAAAATAGCAGCGTTTGCGAGAGGGATCTTGGAGTCTTGGTAGACAGCCAACTAAATCTGAGCCAGCAGTGTGCAGCAGCAGCCAAAAAGGCCAATACAGTCCTGAGCTGCATAAATAGAGGGATACAATCAAGGACCAGAGAGGTACTAGTACCACTCTATAAAGCCTTGGTCAGACCACACCTAGAGTACTGCATCCAGTTTTGGTCACCACACTACAAAAAAGACATTGAAACTCTAGAGAAAGTGCAGAAGAGAGCAACCAGGATGATAAAGGGTCTGGAAAATAAAACATACAAAGAGCGGTTGCAGGAACTGAGCTTGGCCAGTCTGGCGAAGAGAAAGACCAGGGGTGACATGATAGCAGTGTTCCAATACTTGAGGGGATGCAACAGAGAGGAGGGGGTCAGGCTGTTCTCTATGGCACCAGAAAGTCAAACAAGGAATAATGGATGGAAGCTGACCAAGGAGAGATTCAACCTGGAAGTGAGGAGAAACTTTCTGACGGTGAGAGCGATCAATCAGTGGAACAGCTTGCCAGTGGATGTTGTGGGAGCGTAACACTTGCGACCTTCAAGGGGAGACTGGACTGCCATCTGTCTCAAATGGTGTAGGAACTCCTGCTTGAGCAGGGGGTTGGACTAGATGACCCACAAGGTCCCTTCCAACTCTAATAATAAATCTACCATATTTTTCGGAGTAAAGACACACCTTTTTACCCCCAAAAAGAGGGTGAAAACTTGGGTGTGTCTTATACACTGAATGTAGCCCCACCCACCCAGCCACCCCTGCCCTTTGGCCTCTGTTTTCCAGCAATTTACCTGTTTGCAGCAAAGAGGGAAGAGCCTGTAAAGCAAAGCAAGTCACTAGCACTTCCCGACCTACAGCTGACTTGCCACGTGGGAAAATGAAAGTGAAACTGCAAAGAGGCAAATAGCTGGGAGAGACTCGCAGATTTTTATTTTTTGCTGAACTGGATGGAAGGGGGTAAGTGAATAACTATAAATGTCTGTAGAAGGGACGTTGTTACTTACCTGATACGTCCTTTCTCGTAGGGTGGAGCCATCCTCCAAGAGTGGGTTAAATCTGCCCTCTAGCCAATCAGGACCGAGTTTTTCCAAAGTATAAATGCCACCCTCTTGCCTTGGCACCCCCTCTTTTATTCGAGGGAAGAAGGTGAAAACTCACTGTGCTTAACCCTCAGACAACTCTTTTATTAACAAAACAGGTAAATATAGTACAGTTAACCACGAATTTCAAGAATCAGGAACATATGTACATTGATGTGGCAGTCCAGACCATGCCCAAACCAGGGAGGGACTTGGAGGATGGCTCCACCCTACGAGAAAGGATGTATCAGGTAAGTAACAACGTCCCTTCTCCATAGTAGGTGGAGCCATCCTCCAAGAGTGGGACATACCAAAGAACCCTTGTCCCTAGGGAGGGTCCCCTAAATTTGGCTGGAACTGCCACCATCTCCCACACCCTGATGCAATACCCTCCGGCCAAAGTCAGCCTCCTCGGAGGCGTATACATCTAATTTGTAATGCCAGACAAATGGGGTCGGAGAAGTCCATGTAGCCACCCTGCAGACCTCCGTGATGGAGGCTCGTGCATGCCAGGCCGCTGTGGTGGCTGCACTGCGTGTGGAATGCGCTGTAAGTCCGGGAGGCCGGGGCAAGGACATTTGTTCATAAGACAATGAAATGGCTGCGCGAAGCCAACAGCCCACCATAGAAGAGAAGACCTTGGAACCCATGGAGGCAGGGCGAAAGGATACAAACAGCGCCTCAGTGTGCCGGAAGCTGGAAGTACGCTGCACATATATGTCCAGGGCACGCCTGACGTCCAGCAGGTGCCATGTCCATTCAGAGTCATTGACCGGATTTTGGTAAAAACTGGGGAGAACGATCTCCTGCGCCTTGTGGAAGTACGTGTTTACCTTCGGAACGAAGGTGGGGTCCAATCATAAGACCACCCTGTCGGCGTAGAAGACGCATAGTTTGTCTCTTACAGACAGAGCAGCCAGTTCAGAAATCCTGCGTGCAGATGTTACTGCTACAAGAAAAACCACTTTATATGTTAAATGAAGCAGAGATGCCGTAGAAAGCGGTTCAAACGGCTCGTTAGTGAGAGCAGTTAACACCTTAGATAGGTCCCAAGTAGGGAACCTATGGACCACCGGAGGACACAGGTTTGAAGCCCCCTTCAGGAATTGTTTCAGGAGCGGATGACCTGAAAGGGAGTCTAAATTGTTGCAGGAAAGCACCATCGACAGCGCCGCCACCTGTCTGCGAAGTGTATTGGGGGAAAGACCCTTAGCCAGTCCCTGGCGCAAGAATTGAATGACATTGATTATTGATAATTCTACAGGGGAGTATCCCACCTGTGCGCACCAGCGGCAAAACGCTTTCCATGTGGCCGAATAAATACGTTCAGTAGAGGGCCTCCTAGAGGCCAGCATGATTGAGGCAATACAGTCCGGAACAAGGTGGTGCTTCAGAGTGAGCCGCTCAAGCGCCAGGCGGTCAGTTGTAGCCAGTGCAGCTCTGGATGGTGGACTGACCCCTGGGCAAGCAACCACTCTGTCGGCGGGATCCGCCAGGGAGGTGATACGGACAGGGAAATAAGGTCCGCGAACCATGCCCGTCTGGGCCAGTGGGGAGCTAGAAGGATGATCTCTGCCCTCAACTGCAGGACCCTCCGGATGACTCTGGGTATCAGAGGAAGAGGAGGGAAGGCGTAAAGCAGCCCTGGTGGCCAGATGCAGTGAAGAGCGTCGGTGTCCGCTGCCCCTCGTGTCCGGAACCTGGTCACGAAGCTGGGCAGTCTGGCATTCTTCGGGGTGGCGAACAGGTCGATGACCGGCAGACCGAACCGATTGATGAGTTGTTGGAACAGGTCCGGATGCAGCGACCACTCCGCCGGGTCGATGGTGTTCTGGCTGAGCCAGTCCGCTGTTGTGTTGCTCACCCCGGAGATGTGTTCCGCGGTGATGGATCGGAGATGCCTCTCTGCCCAGAGCCCCAGTGACATGGCCTCGGCCATAAGGGCCTTGGACAAGGTTCCGCCCTGGCGGTTGATATGCGCTTTCGTTGTTACGTTGTCTGTCAGGACAAGCACGTGGTTGCCTGACAGACTGTCCCGAAAGTGTGCTAGGGCCAATCTGACTGTCCTCAATTCTAGGAGGTTGATGGGGAGTTCCTGCTCGTCTGTAGTCCAGGTGCCCTGGGCAATCTGGGCCTCGATGTGTGCACCCCAACCGGTGGTGCTGGCATCTGTGGTGAGAGTCAGGCGTTGTGGCTCCAGGAATTCCGTTCCTTTCCGTAGAGCGACTGAGGACCACCATCTGAGGGATCGCCGGACCTCTGGCGGAACCAGGACCCTGACTGGGGAGGCGCTGCGATTGGCCCGCTGGAAGGGGAGAAGAAACCATTGCAGGTCTCTGGAATGCAGGTGTGCCCACGGGGTGACGTGTATGGCTGAAATCATCTTCCCCAGGAGCGAGGACAGCTGATTCAAGGGAGCCCTTGGTTTGGCCAGAACATGCTGGACTAAGTCCGATATGCTGTCCCTTCGCTCCTGCGACAGGTACACCCTGCACTCCAGAGAGTCAATGATGGCCCCCAGGTGAGTCACCCTGGTTGACGGGGACAACTGACTCTTACCCATGTTAACCAGAAAACCGTGGTGCTCCAGGGTGTTAAGAACTACCTGGATGTCCTGCTCTGCTCGGGGCAGGGAGGAGGACTGGATGAGGATGTCATCCAGGTAGCACTGGACACGCACGGGGAGGGACCGGAGATGGGTGGTCAGGGCGGCGAGGATCTTCGTGAACACCCGGGGTGCAGAAGAAAGGCCGAAGGGCAACGCCATGTATTCGTAATGCACCCCTGCATAGCAAAACTGGAGGTATTGGCGGTAGTCTGAATTGATTGGAATGTGGAGGTAGGCCTCCGAGAGATCAATTGATACGAGAAAATCACCTGGCCTAATACCTGCCAGAATTGACTGCAGGGTGTGCATCTTGAATTTCTTATAGGAAACGTACTTGTTGAGGCGTTTTAAATCCAGAATGGCTCTCCACCCGCCCGAGGATTTTGGGACTATGAATAAGATGGAGTAGAATCCCTGCCCTTGTTGGTCCCTGGGCACCTGCTGGATGGCTCGAATGTCCAACAGGTGACTGATTGCCTGATTCATCAGGGTCCATTTAGTGGGATTGGATGATAAGGGGCAGCGTAGAAAAAACCTCGGGGGAGTGGAAAGAAATTCGAGAGATAGCCCTGATGCTAGGGTCTGTAAGACCCATGTGTCGTTGGTGATTTCCTCCCATCGACCGGCAAACAATGCCAGGCGACCCCCAATGGGAGGGATCGGTGTATTACTAGATTTACCGGCGGTAAGGGTGACCACCGGCCCCTCTAAAGGGCCATTTGGGCCTTGAGCCCTTGAAGCTTCTATCGGTATTGGGTCGTGAACGGCCCCCGTATTGGCCTTGGTACCCTGTCTGACTCTGGTAGCCCAACTGCCCTTGGTACCCTGACTGGCTCTGAGGCCTTGTGTACCCCTGGTCGGGCCCTTTGGTTCCCTTCCTAAAGAAGGGCTTTTTTGGTTGCCTGATACCACTGGACAAGACTTTACGTTTGTCCTTCGTCTCTGTGATGACCGGGTCCAATGCCAGTCCGAAAAGGGCCTGTCCGGCGATGGGAGCTGCGGCTAGCTTCCATTTGTGTCTTGCTTCCGCCTGCCATGACCGGAGCCAGTGCAGTCGTCTTGCGATCACCGTGGAGCCCATGGATCTTGCGGAGAACCTGGCGGCCTGCAAGGTGGCGTCCGATGTAAACTGGGCCGCCGCCAGTAGCTTCTTTATGTCCTGCTGGGCACAGATGTCCGAGGCAGGAATGTGCTGCTGCAGTGAGTGTAGCCACTTGAGGGAGACTCTAGAGAAGAATGAAGCCGTAGTGGACGCTTTGATGGACCACGCGGCTGCCTGATGTGCTTTCTGAAGGGCCGCTTCGGTTCTGCGGTCATCCGGGCGCAAAAGTTCATCAGGCTCTCCAGGCAGCTGTGTGGCTGAGTAAAGAGCCTTCACGGGAGCATCTATGGTTGCCACTGCAAGGTGCTGGGCAAGGTGAGGGGCCACGTTAAAGTAGCGCTTGTCTTGCGCGCTTGGTAAGGGCCCCAGACTCGGAGTCTGCCATTGCTTGACTAATGAGTTTACAAAAAAGTTGAGGATAGGAATTACCTCTGCGTTGGAGGTCGTTGCTTCCTCAAAGATGGGGTCATCCATCACCCCTGTCTTTGGTGCCTCAGGCTGGGCCGTAGACAGGTTGGCCGTGACCTTCGCCTTGTGAAGCAGTGATCGGAATAGGCTGGGGTGAAAGAGCCCCGTGATGACGGGGGCTTCGGGGGCCATGTCCTCGTCATCGGACATCTTGATGTCCAGAGGGATGTCCTCCCCCACACCACCCTCAGCCTGATCAGGTTGCTCCTGCTGTAGAGAGACATCAGAGCTCTGGGAGGAATCATCGCGGTCCTCAACCCCACCCTGGATGGTGATACCATGGGGCTGGGGGAGAACTGTGCGTGCGGGTGATAGCGTGCCAGTGTGAGCCGGACTGACCTCTGACATGGCTCTAATGGCCGCCTCAAGCCTCTTGCGGATGGCGGCGTCCATCCTCATCTGCATGGTGTCTGCCATGTGTGATGCCTCAGAGACTGGAGCCTGGATCCCATGTGACACCTCTTGGGCCCCACAGTCATCTTCCCCCATACATCACCCTCTTGCAGATGGCAATCCAGTTGTTCAAGGGAGAGGTGATCAGCCGAGCCCTCTGATGTGCGGGAGGGGGTAGCTGAAGGAGCGACCTTCTGAGGTTTGTGATGGCCAGACACTGCATGTCCACGATCCTTCGAGAGGGTCTTCTGGCTGGACTTACCATGGGACTTTGAGCGCCCAACTCCATGAGTGGTGCTAGAGTCCTTGGATCGCACTGAGGGGGATGAAGAATGCAGTGGGGACCTGTCCCTGGCATTAACAGGGCTCATAGAAACTAATCCCCCCCATGGGTAATGTCCTCTGTGGGTGCAGCCCTTGGGGTCTTCTGCTTTGCCTTCCCCTGCTTTTGAGCCTTTTCAGCCATTTCGGCTGTTTTAAAAGCAGCAGGGAAAAAAAGCAGGCTTTGACAGTCAGCTGGGAGCTGGAAACAGCAAAAGCGGCAAGTTCAGCAGTTGGAGAGCGAGGCTTGCCAGTTAGGAGAGCTGGAGCTGTCAATCAAGTTAATATATTCAAAATGGCCACCGCAACTTCTTCTGGTGCTGTAACGGCTCTTCCCACCGAAAATCTCCTCAGCTGGAAGCAATTAGGCCTGCCTGTCAGTTTGCCTTGCCGAAGCCTCTCTCCTGATGCAAGGCAAACTGCTGATTTTACTAGTGCCCCTGCCGACGCCGCCTGATTGCTCGCGGCCGATGTCGGCTTCAGCTGTCAAATTCGGAGCACTAGTACGGCTATGGGAGACAAACTCTAGCTGAAGGGAGAGAATCGCTGGGCACTTATGCGTGCGGCTCAGCAGCCCAGGATTAGCGATTTTGAGTCCCTCTCTCCCAGACAGGCAATGGAGGCTGCTGTCACCTGGATTTTTTCTGATAGTCAGGTAGTGGCCAGATGAGGCTTTATCTCCTCAGTTGACCTCCCAACCCCCAGGGGGGAATAGGGCCCGAGGGCCAAGTGTCCAGAGAAGCTGGGCACGATGGCAAGCCTCAGAATGACAGCTGTCAATCACAAGGTAAGGAATCAGAAAAAAGACTCACAAAATTCAGTAGGTGGTAGAAACTCCAAGAGTGGGTTAAGCACTGTCCTTCTTTGGCTAAAGACCGAGAAGAAAAGAGGGGGTGCCAAGGCAAGAGGGTGGCATTTATACTTTGGAAAAACTTGGTCCTGATTGGCTAGAGGGCAGATTTAACCCACTCTTGGAGGATGGCTCCACCTACTATGGAGAATGTTCAAATTATTAGACTTACTTTTTAAAGACTGCTTTATTATTGTTCTAGAGCCAGGGGCAATTTTAAGACTTGTGGACTTCAACTCCCAGAATTCCACAGCCAGCTTTGTTAGCTTTGCTGGCTGTGGAATTCTGGGAGTTGAAGTCCACAAGTCTTAAAGTTGCCAAGGTTGGAGATCCCTGTAAATCTAGACAACTTAACAAAATAAAGAAGCTTTTTAAAATAAATGCTTGCTCTGAAGAGGCCCAGTGCTATTGTATCTTCTTTTAAATAATAGAAAATAATGTATACTTCCAGAAATTTTAATTAATTTTAACAGCTCTGTACAATGTAACAGTGTCCTGTTTAGTATTAGAGTTTAGTTACCTTGGAGTAGATCTATTTAAATAATTGGGAGCAGTTAGTGTGACTACATTTAAGAAAATTTTCTGGCATAATGTACATTTCTCCAATTCTTTGCTATTTCTATGGGTCAGGCACATATGCACAGAAATACACAGCAAACAGTGTATATCATCTGTGCTGTTTGCTGTTTGGCAAATTGCTTGGAGGCTGAGGCCTTTTTCCCTTGTTTTCCTCCCCCAAAACTAAGGTGCGTCTTATACTTCGGTGCGTCTTATACTCCGAAAAATACGGTAAATCTAAAAAGGATAAGAACAAATAAAATATTACAGCAATATTTTAGACCAAGTAAACTGATCCATATTTGGATTACACCTTTCTCTCTCTCTCTCTCTCTCTCTCTCTCTCCCTCCCTCCCTCCCTCCCTCCCTCCCTCTCTCTCTCTCTCTCTCTCTCTCTCTCTCTCTCTCTCTCTCTCTGTCTCTCTCTCTCTCTCTCTCTCTCTCTCACACACACACACACACACACACACACACACACTATCTATCTATCTATCTATCTATCTATCTATCTATCTATCTATCTATCTATCTATCTATCATGTATCATCTGTCACCTAGCTACCTGACTGCCTAGCTAGCTACCGTAGGTAGTTAATATATCTAAATCAATGGCTCTTAATAGCAATCCCAGTCAAGCAGAACATAGAAAGTTTTTTTAGAAATTTATATTGATGGATCAGGATTGATTATTCTTATTTGGCTAATAAATATATTATTAACCCAAAGACAGTCTTTTAATATATATTACTGTTACCTCTCTTCCAAAAACAGAAATGATAGTACAGTGAGAATGGTTAAACAAAATGTTCTTCTACAATGTTTTAATAAATGTAGTAGTTAGCCAGGGGGTTGGGAAACAGTTGTTCACAGGTAGCTACTATGACGAGAGAGAGAGAGAGAGAGAGAGAGAGAGAGAGAGAGAGAGAGAGAGAGAGAGAGGGAGGGAGGGAGGGAGGGAGGGAGGGAGGGAGGGAGGGAGGGAGGGAGAGAAATGAGGTAATGTTGTGGTGTTAATACCATCTTTTCAAACTTACAATCCAATATTTTATTACTTGTCCCTTCATACACATAACCATTGGCAGATAAAATAAACTTATGAACACACCACCACCACCACCACCGCCACTGCCACCGCCACCACAACCACCACCACCACAACTGTTTTCACTAGCAGAGTTTCCAGGAGGCCGTCACAGCTGAAAACGGAGTTCAGGAGCCCGCTCAGGGATGGGTTCCTACTGGTGCGGTCCAGTGCGCAGCTCTGGTAGGGACCCGCCAATTGCCGTCTTCACCGGTCCATTGCGTGCGTCGCCATCTTTTTTGAAGAATTTTTCGGCTTTTTTGCTTCTGCGCATGCGCGGAAGCGAAATCTTACTGAAATCTCGTGAGGGGACGCGCGTGCGCACAAGATTTCGGTGAGATTTTGCTTCCGTGCATGCGCATAATCAAAATTATGCGAGGGGGCACGCGCGAAATGAGTGCATGTGCACACAAAATGTGGAGATGTGCGTGCAGTGCACTGGTATCGGTAAGTAAGCAACCTGCCCCTGAGCCCGCTGGCAGAGCACTCAGGCTACCACCAGCACCCCTCACATGAGTCATGTCAAGCTGGCTACACCCAGCCTGGCCACGCCCCCCCGCCCCCCCAAGATCAAACACAACCCTGATGCGGCCCTCAATGGAATTGAGTTTGACACCCCTGGTTTAACACTTTCAAACTCACTTATAAAACACATACAGAAAAAAGGTTTGAATAGGAGAATTCTTGGCTAGAACAAAGTACATTCTAAACTAGGGAATGTGAAAAAAGAGATACATATTAGATTACAGGCTGAGCTTAGTAATGGGAAGCAAAATAAGCAGACAGACAGCAAATAGAAAAGCATTTGGAGGAGTGCTGTGGATGGCCAGTAGTATCTATGAGGATAGAGGGTAGAGTATTAAAACAGGCAAGATTGGGATTGTGACATCTTAATACAATACATACAAAAGCATGTATTGCGATATTAATCCTACCTGTTTTAATACCTACATACAGATTCTACTACGGTTGGTATAAGGTTGGGAGATTAAGGAAAACAGAAGAGAGTAAGACTCTTTAGTAATTGCTTCAGTCTTTTATAAAACCAATGAATAATCCTGAAGATTTTAGTTCTTTACATTTCCAGCCAGACAAAACATTCAAAATCTATAAATTGGACTGTCTGGAGAAATATGGAATATGTTAAGAGAGCAAGGTTAACTTTTGATTGGTTGTCATCGACAACACAAATCTATTTTTGTGTGTGTGGAGGAAGAGGGATTATTGAAAATTCTACCTTGCCTAATCTGATGGCGTGATGCATCTGCACAAAGTATCTAGAAGACTCTGGCAAAAAGGAAAGAGAAAGGAATAACCCTGTGTCACCTAACCACAAATTCTAGCCACTTATTCCTACATCATTTAAATCTTCTGAAATATGGACTGAATGTATTGTGGCTCATGCAGTCACTTTACTTACCCTTCAAAATAACCAGGCCAGGGTAGCTTAGTACGATCTCCATACTCAAGACCAACAATGGTTAAAACTTGCTTATAACTTTTTAAAAATATGAATAAAGCACTAGAAACCATGGTTCATTATCCATCTAGACCAGAGGTGGGTTCCTGCTGGAGCTGCCCAGTGCGCAGCTCCAGTAGGGAGCAGCCAATTGTGCAATTTGCGCGTGACCGCTCTGGAGCCCTCTCTGCCGGTCCACCGCGTGTGTCACCATTTTTCCTGGTGATTTTGGGTCGATTTTGCTTCTGCGCATGCGCGGAAGCAAAATGACGCGAGGGGGTGTGCACGCGTAGTGAGCACATGCGCACCTGAAGTGAGCGCATGCGCACCAAAAGCGAGCATGCCTGCGCCTGAAGCGTGGAGATGTGCATGCAGCGCACCAGCACAGGTAAGAGAGCAACCCGCCGCTGATCTAGACTTAATGGGGTGTCCTTCAATTACTCCAGTTTATATCCTATTTATTTTTCTTTTAATCTTGGCTTCCTGGAAATCCTAGTCCTTTTTCTGACCAAGTACCAACCACGAGTACTTAGAAGTGCCTCACTAATGGAATCATTCTTCCATTGGTAGGCTCAAAAAGTAACCAGATGGGAATTGTAAAGAAAAAAAAGGGGGTGGGAAAATCCACCCACCTTGAAATGCCCTGTGGATCTCTAAGGAACTTTAAAACTTTAAACTTTAAAAACACTTGGTATTTAGCAACTTAAATCTTTCTTTTCTTTTCTTTTCTTTTCTTTTCTTTTCTTTTCTTTTCTTTTCTTTTCTTTTCTTTTCTTTTTTCTTTCTTCTTTCTTTCCTTCCTTCCTTCCTTCCTTCTTTCCTTCCTTCCTTCCTTCCTTCCTTCCTTCCTTCCTTCCTTCCTTCCTTCCTTCCTTCCTTCCTTCCTTCCTTCCTTTATATTCTTCATAACCCAAAGTGTTATGCACCATGTCTTGTACAAACACATAATCTTGTTCCAATCTTGTTTCAATATTTGAGGGGCTGTCACAGAGAAGAGGGGGTCAACCTATTTTCCAAAGCATTTGAAGGCCAGACAAGGAATCATGGATGGAAACTAATCAAGGAGAGAGATTCAACCTAGAAATTAGGAGAAACTTTCTGACAGTGACAACAATCAACCAATGGAACAGCTTGCCTTCAGAAGTTGTGGGAGCTTCAGCACTGGAAGCTTTCAAGAAGAAACTGGACTGCCATCTGTCAGAAATGGTGTAGGGTCTCCTGCTTGTGTGGAGGGTTGGACTAGATGACCTACAAGGTCCCTTCCATCTCTGTTATTCTGTTACATAGCCACAACATGAGAGGATGGAGATGCTATCATGAGAGACAAATCTGTTCCTTGAACCTAGCCAGATATATGATGTTGAAGTTCTCCTTATCTCTAGACCGGAGGTCTTCAAACTTGGCAACTTTAAGACTTGTGGACTTCAACTCCCAGAATTCTCCAATCAGCATAGCTGGCTGGAGAATTCTGGGAGTTGAAGTCCACAAGTCTTAAAGTTGCCAAGTTTGGGGACCCCTGCGTCTAGATTGCTCCTGTGTCTGTCTCTTTTTCATCTTACCTTCATTACTCCCACACCAACTGTTTGTGCAATGCAACTGCTCTCCCTTTCTTGCAAAAGAGAAGGAAATCAATTCTTTAGTGGTGGTTCACTTCTACACCATCATTTTAAATTATCCTTTACCCACTAACCGAAACAGGAAGAATGAAGTGACAGTGAATACCAACAAGCATGCTGCTTTGTTCATATTGTGATTTAGTAAACCAAGACACCTGGCTGCGTCTGAAGTGCGAACGTGGCAAATATTTACTTTCACTCTAGAAAAACTTGATGTCTAAAAAGCTGCATATAGATTGGAAGAACAATGAAGAAAATGAAGAAAAAATGCATGCCATTACAAGGAGAAATACGTTGGAAACTGCCTGCATTTTGGCATAACCATTTATCTCTTTTCAGTATATACTGAAGGCTGGAATGTAGCTACTGAATGTAAATGTTTTGACATAGTTAATTTATCAAAATGTGAAGCTGCTGTCTCTGAGATCTTAAGGGGGAAAGAGGCATGCTTTCTACAAACTACTTGAGTTTTAAAAATATTTTTTTCAAAAGTCTGAGTTACCATGCATGACTTATAAAGATGGTGTGTGTGAGTCTCTCTCTCTCTCTCTCTCTCTCTCTCTCTCTCTCTCTCTCTCTCTCTCTCTCTCTCTCTCTCTCTCTCTCTCTTTCTCTCTCTCTCTCTCTCCCTCTCCCTCCCCCTCCCCCTCCCTCTCCCCCTCCCTCCCTCCCTCCCTCTCCCCCTCCCTCCCTCCCTCCCTCCCTCCCTCTCTCTCTCTCTCTCTCTCTCTCTCTCTCTCTCTCTCTCTTTCTCTCTCTCTCTCTCTCCCTCTCCCTCCCCCTCCCCCTCCCTCTCCCCCTCCCTCCCTCCCTCCCTCCCTCCCTCCCTCCCTCCCTCTCTCTCTCTCTCTCTCTCTCTCTCTCTCTCTCTCTCTCTTGCATGGAACTGAAAGCTATGATAGAGATGGATTTTATATACATTAGATGCAAGTATTTTTTTTTCTACAATGTTGGAACAACTTTTATATTCAGGTCTGTAGTTCAACCTAAGGTCAGTCTAGCAGCAGGCAAACTAATTTTCCTCAGGCAGATGGTTAGCAACCTTTGCAAAAGGGATTGATGCTTTTAGCCCATGGGAAACATTTTTCTTCAGAATGGCTAGTAATGGGTCCCCTCATCAGCAATCTCAATGTGAAGGTTAAAGTTGCATCCCAAATGCACTAACTGCTTATTCTTTGGGTACATTAGTGAATAGAACATATATATTTCCCCCTGCTGCTGCTGCTGCCTTATGTTGACCTTGCTATTCCCTAGGAAAATGAACCTCTTTGAAAAACTTTAGAAGTCTTAGATCATGGTGCATTACTGCAAGCTCACTATGAACCTAATTATGGCTGTGGCTGTACATAAGGGATATCAGGCTAAGACTACAGCCACGATTATCCCATTTCAGCTAATTTGGTATTATACTGGCCAGAACATGGAGTAGAAAATCAAAATGGAAGGGACCATTTTCATAGTTGGAGCATATGCGAGCTGTTTTTTCTTTCTCTGTCATGGATGCATAGAAAAAGAGGCAGAGAGATACGCCACAATTTTGAATAAAGGCATTGCTCCCCATCAAGAAAGCAAAAAAAAAATCATGGCCAGGGCAAAATGCAGCCATCCTTCCTACCCTTGATATGAAATAAGTTGTGTACCTGACTCAAGTAAAGTAAGGCTGTAATGAAGATTTATCTGAGTCTCCTGACAGAACATTCAGCCATTGTCCAACCATACATGATTGTATTTATCTCTCCCTGAACAAAGTCTAATGTTTTTATGTACTCTAGATACAAACTCTGCCTTAAATGCCATTGGCGATATCACTCTCAACTTCAACATTTACAAATATCTATAGTAAGGAGAACATGGGGTACATATTTATGTTCTGCTCCAAACCTCTATTAGTACATGTTCACCATATGCATGAAAGGACATGATGAGTCTTGCTTTCATGACCCTGCCCTTTGGCAGGCAATATAGATTAATTGCAATAGAAATAGCAATAGCACTTAGACTTATATACTGCTTCATAGTGCTTTACAGCCCTCTCTAAGTGGTTTACAGAGTTCAGCATATTGCCCCCAACAATCTGGGTCTTCATTAATCTGAGCATTAGACTTAATTTTAAAAGAAATGAATTATGTGCTGTATTAAATGTCTTTATGGCTGACTTTTGGCTGAACAATTTTACTTTCCTGGGAAGGTGTATTTGGACTAAGGGATTTTAGCCTGACCTTCACAATTCTCCTTTAGCACTTAAAAGAATGCCACTGAAGCACAAAACAGTTTGTTTTGCCCTTGAGACAAAACCTCCTGAATGTTCATGTAGCATTTGGAGTAGAAAATAATTATTTTAAACATGGAATGTTCAGTATAGCATCTGTATGCTAACCATTGAATATGGAATATTCAAGTTATTACTTCTGAACATTAAATCCCCAATTAGCTAGTATGGCCACCTCATCTCTAGTTCTATCTTCCATGAATTTAATTCCGGTTTAAGTATTATCCCAACTACAGTTCCAAAGCAGAAACTTATCAATAGTTCCATAGTTTATTTCTTCTTTTTTTTAAAGGATCACAGGAAGTCAAGTATAATAGGAAAAGTATATTTTTAGAAGTGCAGAACCCTATCAAAGTTAAGCACTTTTAAGTCTCATGGATATACGCAGCACGTGGTTAATGAACTTCCTTCAACTATATATTTTCTCTACTTAACAATCATGTTTGAGAATGAAATGGAGAAGCTATTATCAGCTTTCATGTCATTGGGGACAACTGTCTTAATCAGGAAGTAAAGTCATTTCTTGGGAGAAAAAAAGTTGCTTTTTCATATATCTTTACTCAGGGAAAGAAAGAAGGGAGGGAGGGAGGGAGGGGGGGAGAGAGAGAGAGGGAGGGAGAGAGAGATCTGAACATTACCACCTGCCAATATACTAGATAATAGCAAAAAAACTGCTGGTTTTCTTTACTGTCTGGAATCAAATGTGTGTTTTTGTTTGGAAGCCTTCAAAGTGCAGCCTAGAGAAGGTGACTTTATTTGCCCCCTGCTGCAAAGCTTCATTTCAAAATGACAACTTGCACTTCTTATGTAAAGTGTTGCTCAGTCACAATATTTCAAGGTATGGGCAAAAGAAGAAAAGAATCCTAGGGAAGCATACTTTATCCTCCCATTTGAAACTAGGAATCATTGTCCATCATTTTATACTGTAAATAATCATTAAATGCAAAATAGTCTCTCTAGCCGTGTTATATAATAGCAGCATTGCCATCCATTTATGTACAAGAGCTTGGATCCCAGCTATATTTTAGCCACTAAAATGATGCCAATTCATTGCTTTGTAAGTTTTGATCATGAGAAAATGAATGAGATCACACTGCAGTTTGTCACAGCCACTCTAGCTCAACAAAGGCTACCCAGGATAATTTTGGAATATATAACACACCTACATACATCAAATGTCTGTTTATCTGATTTTTAATCTATCATTCCACTCTGCAAGGATCTGCATTTATCCCACTTGATTGATTTCAAAGAACTAAACAGAACCGGGCTTTATAATTATATGAGTGAGATGGATGAGAGACCAGTTAGAGTTCTTGGAGTAACACACTAAACTGGAAAGTTGGAAAAAGTAATCTGAGAAGGTCACAATAGGAAAGGTTTGGTGGTGGTTGTTTTATATATTTTTGCGGAGAAAACATGCCTGCTAGTCAGTGCATTTCTAGATGCTTACTTATTATGGTCATTTTAAAATATTTCTCTTAATTAACACTTATTTGTTTATTTTGAGTATTTTGAATTGGAAGAATATCTAGATTTTAACATAGGTGTAATTGACTTCTGGGGAAGAAACAATGATCTGAAAACAGACTTACTCTCAACTGAAGATGAACACAGCAGAATCAAGACCTAGTGAATAGACTGGCTCTTTGTAATTCCTGTCCAGACAAGAAGAGGACATGAGATTGCCCACAAGAGGTTAATACAATTGCTCCTTACAAGGAGACCACAAGACAGCAGGTTTAGAGCTCTGGGAACAAGAGAAAAGCATCTTTGCTCAAACCATAATCAGTGTCTTTCCAATGGACCCTACATTTGCATACTTCATTTTCTAATCACATTTGGAAATTGCTTGTTAACTGCTTTTCAGCTAAATGTCTGTGGAGATTCTCAGTCATCCAGGCCATAGTTGTCTCAAAGGCAGTGGTGGGTTGCTGCAGGTTCGGACCGGTTCGCCTGAACCAGTGGCGAAAATTTGCCGACGCTTGCCGAACCGGCAGCGATGGGCGGCTAGACACGCCCCCGAACCAGTCCTCTGGTCGCCGCTCCTTTAAAGCGGCTGGCAAAAAACCCTCTGTGCATGCACAAAGGCTTCTGCGCATGCGCAGAGCGTCATTTCCTCAACGTGACATAGGCGTGACACGCACTTCCGATGCAATGCGAACCTGTAGGGAAGGTAAGTGGAACCCACCCCTGCTCAAAGGTGCTTTTTTTCAAAAGGCAATGGACTGCTTCAGGGGCAGGTTGCCAACTTACCGATACCAGTGCGCTACACGTGCATCTCCACATTTCATGTGCGCGTGCGCTTGCTACATACGCATGCCCCCTCACACGATTTTGCTTCTGCGCATGCATGGAAGCAAAATTGTGCTGAAATCTCGTGAGGAGATGCACGCGCATGCATCCCCTCATGAGATTTCGGCGCAATTTTGCTTCCGCGCATGCACAGAAGCAAAAAAGCCCAAAAAACTCTTTAAAAAGAGGGTGATGTGCGCGACGGACCGGCAAATACGGCACCGGAGCGTTCGCGCGCAAATTGCGCAATCAACCGCTCCCTACCGGAGCTACGCACTGGACCGCACAGGTAGGAACCCACCACTGGACTGCTTCCCACTTGAGGAAGAAAAACAAAATGTTTCATTTCTCATCCAAGAAACTTTATTAATTATGGTGGTGGTGGTGGTGGTGAGAATGGACGACTAGGTACTGACAGTTGTGACTGGATGGTTGGGGGAATGGAAGGATAGGTTCTGACCAGATTGCAGAGCGGGGGGGGGGGAATGGAAGGATTGTATTTCTTTGCAGGAAGAATTATACTTTGCAGGAATTGTACTTCCTTTCTCTGCAGGAAGGATTGTACTTCTTTGCAAAGGTTCTTATTAGCTTTTCAGCTAATAGGAATCTTTGGATCAATAGGTTTACAGCACCGGGTCAGCCTCTTACAATCTCTATCCAAAGAAGTTTAAATACATTTTTTAAGACTTAAGAATATATTTTGGAATAAACAACAAAAGGATGACTAGAAATTTGATTCTGGAAAGTTACAAATGGAGACTAATGGTCCAGAAGTATTTGAAATAAGCATTTGGAATTAATGATAAGTATCCTTTCCATGGAAATTGCTTTTGTTTCCAGATCTGTTTGTTTGAGTTTTAAGATAAGATAGAACTGAAGATTGAAGATGTTTATTCCACTGCAAGCTGAGAGATAGTGGTTGAACCAAGTTCAGCTGAAAGACTTTGCAAATGAGCAGAAAATTCATCCTTCCACACAAATCTGAATAAAGCATGGACAATGACAGCAAGGTTGTTTGTGTGGTCATTTGCGTGCCATTTGTGTGTGTACCCCAGCATGACATTGAGCATAGCAATAGTAATGTTCCCAAGCCATAAAAAAATATGCATTTAACTGCAGTAATATAAAATTGTTACTAAAACCCCAGTCAGAAGAGCTAGATAATAGGCACAAAAAACAACAACAACAAATAAAAGCAAGCACAGCAGTTAAAACGCATCCGGTTTCCCAGCAGGAAACGTCATTTGAAAAAGCCAATTTACAGTATGATTTCAGAAAAAGTGCCAGCAATGGGACTGTGTGAAGCTCATCCATGAAGGTGTTACAGGAAATGGTTGTCTAGCTCTACAGCTGTCAGGTTCGAAATGAACCAAAACATAGTCTAGCATCTTCTTGGTCGATGAAGTAGCGAAAAAAAATAGTAGATACGAATGTCGATGTTTTCTAAAACACGCAGTACCCAACCATCGAAGGCTTGAAAGGCCAGACTTGGAAATGGTCCCAAGGATTTAGGGTGTGGCATGTTAGTCTTGAGATAAAATTGAAATAAGATGCTCTCTGAGATTTGTCCCTGGCCTTGAAAAACGCTGCAGGACCCTGCACTAACAGCAATTTCCAAACGGTTGTTAAAAGGTATAAAGCTGTTCTTTTGTCCTGGGTGTGCAAATCTAAATGGATTGCAATAGAGAAAGAGTAAAAAATATATATCCTGCATTTGATAAAGCAAGAGCAGGTAATACAAGTAAGAGAATGATGTCTTTGTTATAAAAGATGACACACGCACACCCAGAAAGAACTTCCGTGAATTATTTTTGCTCTCACCAAAAAGTAATCAATGCTTCAATCAATAAATATGCAAGCAGGAATTATGTTTATGTCCCCCTGTATTTGAGATGAATAATTCTAGTACCTTATCAATATGTTAATATTTTTCCAAAGACTGCACTGAAAGGTTGTAAAATGTTGATAAAGAGAAAGATTTTAAGGGTTTTTGTTGTTGTTGCTGCTGTTGCTGTTGCTGTTGTTGTTGTTTGGTTGTTGTTTTTGTTGGTTTTTTGTAACTTGGTGACTCCATCATTAAAGCCAGTTGAGAACATCATTAATATGTTCACTCTAAGCAGAGTCCAGTGTGATTTTTCTCTTCTTCAGTTTGCCTCTTGACTGTTTCATCTCTTTATTGAATTCATGATACAAATAATGTTTTTAAGACTTCCTTCATTCTGTTAGTATTGTTGTTAAACTATTGCAAAATCGTCCTTCTCCGCCATACTCACATACTTTTTTCCAGTAGTTGGATACTTATTTCAAATTATGCTGTTAATTTGAAAAAAAGTATCTTCTATTTTATGCTACCGCATATGAAACTATATTATGCATTATATTTTTCTACTTGAATCTCAGACTTATCCCTGATCTTTTTAGAAGCACTGCATTAAAGGGGATGGATGTCTATGGAGATTCTCAGTCATCCAGGTCATCCAGAGCTGAAGAAGCTTCTTGAATGAGAAGTGAAATGTCTTTGAAGAAAAACCAGAAAGTCCAGTTTCCCCTTGAAAAAGCACCTTTGGCAACATTAAAGGGAATAGAATATATGAGTCGTTATAATCAAACTTCTTTTTGCTTATTCAGGATTGAGGTGGTAAAACAACATCTCTGAGTTAGAGATTGAACATTGTCCTACTGTTGGGTCAAGGTCAACAATCATTTGTCTTGCAAGGTACTTTGTCATTTAGAAACCCACTTTGCATAATATAGCATGAGCATGCTTGAGAACTTTTGACACACTGTTGAAAATTTGCCCGAACCAATCAGTACTGTCTTTACCGTTAGCGGGAAATGCTGCATGGGATACAGGTCTCATTATGGTTGACATTCTAGTCTACATTTTCTCTATCATACTGAAAAGCAGAAATGTGGAAGTCTCAATAGGCATGATAAGCAGTGGAAGCCAAACTTTAAAGGCTTGCATGATGATCATAAGGAAAACGGTGACTTAGAATGTGAAAAGAGTAAGAGGCTATAATGAGATCCGTATATACTGCTGAGAATTTATTTATTTATTTATTTATTTTGTGAGATTTATATACCGCCTCACAGTACAAGCACTCTCTAAGCGGTTTACAGCAGTAAGCAATGTATATATTGCCCCCAACAATCTGGGTCCTCATTTTACCTACCTCGGAAGGATGGAAGGCTGAGTCAACCCTGAGCCGGTGAGATTTGAACCGCTGACCTGTGGATCACAGTCAGATAAAGAGGCCTGCAGTACTGCCTCTAACCGCTGCGCCACCTCGGCTCTTTTTTTTTTACTGTGGCAGTCTACTAATATGTTTATTAAAAAATAGTAAAGAATGCAAATTAATGCGAGATGAATTTTAAAATATTAACTATGTGCGTGAAACTAAGAGAAAAAGGCAATTTCAGTTTTATTATTATTAATTAATTAATAATTATTTTATTGATTATGGCCTTAAAGGAGAAAAGCAAAAGAAAAGGGAAAAGAAATGCACAGAAAGAAAGGGGAAATATGTAATAGAACACTAGACAAAAGTAGTCTAGCCTTGTAGAGTGGAGCTGATGGGTATGTGCAGGAAATGATAATATAGTTATGAATGAAACGGCTAAAGTATATTTCATAAAGTATGAAAATTATATTGGTTTATTTTACAAAGTATATATTCTGCTCAGTTCCACTGAATCTGAGTAGCTTTTACAAAAACATATCATAAATATCAGTTCAAATAACATACATAGACAAAACCACAGGATACGTCAGGCACCCAGCCTCATGAAATAATCTTTTTGTAGCTTTCCCGAATTCTAAATCAATTCAGTATCTTAGAGTGATGACATTACCACAGAAAAAGATAATTCAACAGTGGATCTCAGATACCTTGGAAACATTAATTCAGCTCTACATGAGAATTGATAGAAAGCGTGAATTTTGGCAGATTTTTAATAGAAGAGAGAAATTCCTCTATTCTCTTTCATACATTCTTCTCCTTCTTTGCCCATTTATCAAAGAGTTTGAATGTTGAACCTATGGGAGGCAGCTGGGCTCTGCTGTCAGATGGAGAGAAACAGCACCAGTACAAACATAGCCTGTGCTAAAAATTGAATCTGCTCATTTACACAAGAATGTCCTGCTAAGATCTCCCTATCTGTTATGTGTCAAATCTGTGGTAAAGGATAGCATACTGTGAGAAGAGGACCCAACTGGCTTGTTGAAATAAAAGTCAGAACCCCCCACCCCAACAAAAGGATCAGAGGAGAGCATCTGAAAACGAAGTGGGGCTCATACAAGACCCTAACACTGGGTATTTCAAGTACAATTAATTATATAATCTGCATATTTATTTGAAATGAAAAATATTTATATTTGATTTTTAGGAACTTCAATCTCATTGTCCAAAGGGTAGTAGTGAAATGCTACTGGTTCTATCCGGCTCGCGCGAGCCGGTAGCGGTGGCCGCGCACGGTTCGGCGAACCGGTAGCAGCTGTGGTGGGAGGCTCTGCCCACCCGCCCAAACATCGTCAAGGCCATTATTTTTACCCTCTGTGCATGCGCAAAAAATCAGAGATGAAGAAGGCGCGCGTAATGAGAATAAAATCTTATCGCTGCCGGGTTATTTGTCCTGCACCTAGTTTGGAGCTGACCCACCACTAGAATTTTACTCTCCTTACAGCCCCGTTTATTCAAAATTGCTTCACCATTGCCTGGCGGAGTAGAGAATGGGATCAGTGCCCACCCCATTCCCGGAAAGCCATCTTCATCTCCTTACCCGGGATAAACTCCCTTCAACCCAGCGGGGCTTCCCTCCTTGTCAATATTGTCCTTGTTCCCAAAGCAAGCTCGTTCTTACACAGGGTTGCTCAGGGGAGGCTTAATCAGAGAAGTAAAGCCAACATAAAAAGCAAAAAAACCCAGATGTAAAGCCATCGCCAGCAAAAGGGTGCGAAAGAGCTGCAGCTCTGCAATACGGCTCAGGCGTGCATCCCGAAAGACTAAGGGGAGAGTGAGTTGCTCCCTTTTCTAACTAGATTTTTGGATCCCCTTTCTTGATCTGTCAACTGGTGCACAGGGAAAAGCCCCGTGCGGGCTCCTGGGGTGCCTTCACCGCCCCTCCTCCACCCAGCCCAGCCGGCTTCAGCGCTGCTGCTGCTGCTGCTCCTGCAGCTTTAAGGGACTGCAGCCATCCGCCTGGCAGACACAGCTGAGCCTCACAAAAGAACAGGATGTTGTTGATTTGTAACCAAACCACAGAGAGGAAATGAGTGTCAATTTCCCCTAAACATCCCAACTGTTTGCCTCCTTCGTTTCCGCCTCTGCCACCCCCGCAGCCCTGGAGCGTCTGCGCCTGCACCGGGTTTAGCCCAGGGAATTTTGCTGAACCGGTGGCTTTCTTGTGCCTCGGCTGCTTCACGCTCGCTTCTCCCCTCTCTGTTGGAACCCCAAGTCCAGATCCATGCCCCCTCCCCTCCCTTTTTCATGGGTGTTTGCTGGGCTGGGGTGCGGACTGCTTTACATTTTGTAAACAAATGGGTAGCACCTTTCCAGACTACTGTAAAATAGCACATTTTATTTTTTTAAGCATAAATTCATGATATTTGGTAGTTGGAAAAGCTGTTTCCAGACTCTCGATTTTTAAAAAAAGTTGGCCATGCCCACCCAGTCACATGATCTCTCACCAAGTCATGCCCATTAAGCCACGCCCACAGGACCGGTGGCAAAACATTTACATTTCCCCACTGCCCAAAGGTGCTTTTTCAAGAGGCAACTGGACTTTCTGGGTTTTTTTTGAAGACATTTCACTTCTCATCCAAAAAGAGCTGAAGAAGCTTCTTGCATGAGAAGTGAAACGTCTTCAAAGAAAAACCAGAAAGTCCAGTTGCCTCTTGAAAAAAAGCACCTTTGAGACAACCATGACCTGGATGACCGAGAATGTCATTGCTTTCAAATATTGAAATATCTTTCCCACATAGATCTACAAAACATTTATTTATTTATTTATTTATTATTTTTGTCAAGTATGTGTTGGTAATATACATAGATATAACATTGTTTATATACAGTACATAAGATGGGTCCTGATAAGAGGGAACATTAGGTCAGGGACGGTAGGCATGCTGGTGCACTTATACACGCCCCTTTATTTATCTTTATTTTATTTATTTTTAAATATTTTAATAAATATTTTAATATTTATTTTATTTATTTTTAATTTATCTTTCCTTACGTTTCAAGTCCTCTGGTTATGCTGCCACTTTTGGGAAAGGACGGGCATAAACCTTCAGATTTAGGACTGCTGTATAAAAGTTCTTTCCAAAGCATAATATTCCACTGAAAGAAATTATTCCTGGAATAGGATTGCCTAAAATTTTTGATAAAAATTGCAAAAAAGATTTACTCTCTCCTTGTCATCACTAGTTTAGTGCCTTCATTTTTTGATTTTTTTTGTTGTTGTTGTTAAGAAGGGAGGTGGACCATTTGGTGGTATTTATTTTATTCACTCCTAAACTCTGTAGATGTCAGATATCTCGACCTTCTTCCCCTAATCTGAACTCTTTTACAACCACTACACCAAGCATTATTTTTTACCAACTTAGAGGGAACCTTCGAAATGATTTTCATAAAAGATGGGCGCAAGTATTTAACTGCCTCTGACAAACGTTATGGCAAGTTTGAACACACAGTATGTCATTTGGCTTCCTTTCAAGCTTTTAGTCTTCATGAGATTTATGAATAATATATTTCATCTCACTACAAGGTTCCCTTCAAGTACATCCCTATGCTCAACAGGCCTTTCACTCACTCAAACAGACTTTTGTTTCACAGCCCCTCCCCCACCATCCAAACCCCATATGCCTTTTTATCATTCAAACAGATGTATCAGATACTGTGTTAGGATCAATTTTTCTCCAGCAACTGAGGATTTAGAAGAAAGCTTGCTGCCTTGCCTTGGTAAGGTTAAGAGCTGAAATAGGTGTGTGTTGCTTTGGGAGGCAATGTGCTTGCTTCCTCCCACCCTGTTAACCCCTTTCTCTCATGCAATGAGGTACTTTCCAAAGTCATCTTACTTTCTATGCCAAAATAGCTGGATTTCAGTATGTTTTTAACCTAACTGGAGACTTTTAAAAGATGAGAATGGAAGCCTCTTGTTTAATGGTATGTGGGAATAACCTTGGCAGATGGAGGGTGGAAAGGAAGCTGCCAAGGGAATGATCAGATAAGGGGTGTATGTGTGTATGTACTGCAGCTGCATAACAGGCAGAGAAAGAAACTGGGAAAGGATCCTCATTAAATTATGGGCTATAAAAAGAGATGTCAGGAGAGCTGTACCTTCAGACTTGCAAGTTTCAGTTAATACAGCTTTGCAAAAAAGTAGAATTAGCTCCTTTAGTTGTGTTTCCAGTCTGGACTACCTGGGAAGGCGGACATCAATACAATCGAGAGAGTCCAAAAATATTTCACAAGAAGAGTCCTCCACTCCTCTGCTCACAACAGAATACCTTATTCCACCAGACTTGAAATTTTAGGCTTAGATAGCTTAGAACTTCGTCGCTTCGATCTGACCTAAATGTAGTTCACAAAATCATCTACCACAATGTCCTACCTGTCAATGAACCGAGGTGGCGCAGTGGTTAAAGTGCAGCACTGCAGGCTACTTCAGCTGACTGCTAGTTCAGCAGTTCAGCTGTTCAAATCTCACCGGCTCAAGGTTGACTCAGCCTTCCATCCTTCTGAGGTCGGTAAAATGAGGTCCCAGATTGTTAGGGGTAATATGCTGAACTCTGTAAACCACTTAGAGAGGGCTGTAAAGCACTATGAAGCGGTATATAAGTCTAAGTGCTATTGCTATTGCTATTGCTAATGATTACTTCAGCTTCAACTGCAACAATACACAAGCACACAATACTGTAGATTCAGACAATGTAAACCGCTCCAAACTTGACTGCAGAAAATACGACTTCAGCAACAGAGTGATCAATGCCTGGAATGCACTACCTGACTCTGTGGTTTCGTCCCCAAACCCCCAAAACTTTAACCTTAGACTGTCTACAGTCGACCTCATCCCATTCCTAAGAGGTCTGTAAGGGGCGTGCATAAGCACACCATTGTGCCTACCATCCCTGTCCTTCTGTCCTATTGCCTAATTTACCGGTACCTACTTTGCTAATGTTTATGTTTATACCAATACCTACTATCTTGTATATGTTTGACAAACAAACAAACAAACAAACAAACAAACAAACAAACAAACAAACAAACAAACAAACAAACAGGTTTTCATTCCCATTCTTAATTTTAATTCCTCAATATCCTGCCCTTTAGGAGAATGACTGAAGCTTAAAAGCTTTGCATGGGTTCAAAAGTAAATGTCTTTAAGCTTTGTGAAGACTACTTCTATTTTTCTATGGACCTTCATTTAGGGATTCCTCCCAAAATTATCAATATAACATTAACTACATAGCATAAGTTTACAGGTAGCCTTTGACTTACAACCACAATTGAGGCCAAAATTTCTGTTGCTAAGTGAAAGATTTATTAAGTGAGTTTGCCCCATTTTACGACCTTTCTTGCCCCAGTTGTTAAATGAATCACTGAAGTTGTTAAATCAGTCAAACAAGTGTTACATGAATCTGACTTCCCAGGTCGCAAAAGGGGATAACATATTCCCAGGACACTGGAACCGTCATAAGTATGAGTCAATTGCCAAGCATCTGAATGTTGATCACATGACTATGGGGATGCTACAATGGTCGTAAGTGTGAAAACTGGTCATAAGTCACTTTTTCAGTGCTGTTGTAAACTTTGAACAGTCACTAAATGAACTGTTGTAAGTCAGGATTATCTGTACTTCTCAGGTTTTTTCCATTATATATTAATAGCTGTGGAAGCACCCAATCAATCAATCAATCAATCAATCAAAACTGCTGTGAATGGAGAAACGACAGGTTAAACTTTTCTCTACATTTCTCCACCTACTCTCGTCTCTCTTTACATATAGATATTAAAAACAGCACACAACACTCTCCACTAGTTCCACTAGTGGTTTGTGTTAGATTTGTGCACAATTGAAAGAACGAGTCACAGCAACAGTTCAGCACTTTATTTCAATCCAAGCTCTAGCGAGTACTGAGTGCCGGCAGGCTCCAGGCAAGCCGCTTTTATGGGCTTGCCTGAAGACGGCCAGCCACTGACAACCGTTTAAACTTCCCGCCATTCGTTTATCCAATCAGCAGCCAGTATGCAAATTTTCCTACGTCCGTCCGTACGTAACAGTTTGAGTTTTAAAAAAACTTTTGAACGTAATTGGTGTGAAAGCAGAAGGAAATTCCAAACTTTCTTTGTGTACAATAACACAAGACGTATTAACCCTTTGCAGATTTAAATTGAAACAAAAGAGAACAGAGAGAATTCATCTTGAAATCAGATTTTTAATATGCAGTATGGAGAAAGACAGTAGGAGAAGGAATTGACTGGCATTAAATTCTTCAGAAAAGCTTGCAACACATTGGGCACATGGGCAAGCAACCTCCTCTGAGTTTGCAAGATGTTTAATCGTCTCCAAAATGGAAAGAGAAATTGGGGTAAAGAAATGAGAAACTAACAAAAATAAGGTCTGTCTTGCTTTTTATGGAAATATGTTTAATGAGCCGAGGTGGCGCAGTGGTTAGAGTGCAGCACTGCAAGCTATTTCAGCTGACTGCTAGCTGCAGTTCGGCGGTTCAAATCTCACAGGCTCAAGGTTGACTCAGACTCAGCCTTCCATCCTTCCGAGGTTGGTAAAATGAGCACCCAGATTGTTGGGGGCAATATGCTGACTCTGAAAACTGCTTAGAGAGGGATGTAAAGCACTATGAAGCGGTATATAAGTCTAAGTGCTATTGCTATTGATATGTATAGGATTGGTGGGATTCTACCAGTTCGGACTCATTTGGGAAAACCAGTAGCTCCGACGATTACCTGGGAGCGAACCTGTTCGCTCCGACGATCAGCTGGCCCTGCCCACTCATCCCTGCGCTTTACTGACCTATATCTTCTCAGCTGATTCGCATGGCAGAGCAGATTGCCACGCCTCAGCTGTGTTACTCCCCAGCAGTAATGCGGAAGGTATGTTTTCATAAAACTGCGCACGCGCGCAAAGCGTGTGATCACTGAACCGGTTGTTAAACCTGCAGGATCCCACCACTGTATACAAATCTTAATGAGCTTAGTGGTTTCAGAAAAAAAGATAGCATTCTTACTTACATAATTAGGTAGGATTCCTTTGGAGGCTGAAACAAAGAAGCAAATGACAATCTGCATTAAAAGCAGAACATCTACATGATAATACCTTTTTATTATGTATTTTTATTATGATGTTTGCATCAGAGAGGGAGGGATGATGCATCTGTTCAGAAATTCTTATGATTTACAGTATGTACATAGGTAGACAATAATACCTTAATAGTTCTAGAGATTGGTTGTGGTACCTGTAGAATTCCATAAATTGAAGCCCAACTGGAGACTTCTAATTCTAAAGATTGCAATAAGATTAAACTTTAAAGGCCAAAGATTTTAAAAGGACTGACATGATGGTAATCTACATGCCATATAAGAGCCATGCCGATGGTTCCTGTGTGGCATGGTTAGCCTTGTTCAGCATCCTCCAATCTTGGTGACGGATCTTGTCTGGGCTTGGAAAATAAACAGGAACACAGCATCTTAGTGTCTGGATGAGAAAACACCATGGGATATTAACACTGTAGCCAACCTTGGAAAAATATCCCAGAAGAAGATAATGGCAAAATGTCTTGAATGATGCTGTCATGAATACTGCATGGTTTGTGCCCATGTTCTCCAAAAGACTCAAGTTCAGCTTGTGAGTGTATTTATATTTTTAGCATGAGTACAAACAACAAACATAGTGCAAGCCCTTTAGATTTTGTACATTTACTTTCTGAGTTGCCAAAGTAGAAAATAGGGAGTTGTTGAGATGGTCATGGGGGACTAATGTTTATTAGTGGTGGCACAGTGGTTAGAATGCAGCATTGCAGGCTAATTCTGCTGACTGCTGACTGCCAGCAGTTTGATGCTCACTGGCTCAAGGTTGACTCAGTCTTCCATCCTTCCGAGGTTGGTAAAATGAGGACCCAGATAGTTGGGAGCATTTTGCTCTGTAAACCACTTACAGAGGGCTATGAAGCGGTCGGGGTGGGTTCCTCCCGGTTTGGACCAGATCGCCCGAACCATTAGTGACCTGCTGGTGATGTAATTTTGGCGTCACGGATCCGGTTCTGTCTGTGCCGGTCTGTGCTCGCTGCCATCTTTTTTTCTGAATTTTCAGCCGATTTTCCTGTGTTTGGATGGCTTCACAGCATTCTGTGCTTTGAAAAAAGCCTGCCCGCCCACCCCTGGGTTAATACTAACCTTTATTTCTTCACCCGAAGCACAGCTGATGAGCTCCTCAGGTGTGTTTCGGGCTGAATCCACCTTCTGAGCATGCACAGAAGTGAAATTGTGCCAGGAGGCGCGTACACGCGTGCGTGAAATGTCGTAATGTGAACTGGTGGTGAAGGGAAGTGAAACCCACCCCTGGAAGCGGTATATAAGTCTAAGTGCTATTGCTATTGCTATATATTCCTGAATATATGCACTGATGAATCAGAAACTGACATAGATATCAGAAAGTTATTTACTTGAAGTTGGTGCACTTGGGAAGCTTGCATACTCATTTATTCTACCCATCTTTGTTAAAGTATTTACATTTATTCTAACATTTTTAAAGATTATTACTATTAAAAAATAAAATAAAAGAGAAGTCAGTCTCTTCAGTCCTGGCATTACAGGAGATCAGAACAGCCTGTTTCTTTATTTGAAACAAAAGATTCAGCAATGGAAGCCATGGCAAGGCGACAGTGGCAGTGCGAAGCTATGAATAGAATGGAGATTAGCTGGATGAGTCATTAACAAAGGACTGCAACTTTCATATTCAGATGCTGGCAAGGGGGGGGGGAGGCAGAACTGACACCTGTTTGTTTTATAATGGAACAAAAAGCACTTGTATATATACATGAAATGGCTCTTAAGATAATGCAGTTGGTATATTCAGCAAGTTGATATAATTGAAGTTCGTTAGTCTTTGGAAGGAAAAAAAGGATTCATATCTTGTATGCATGTGCTTCAAAGTCACTGAGAAATACTTCATAACCTTTCTGAGGTAAATATGAGGGAAATATTTTCGGAAACAGGGCAATAGATATTAGAACTCTACAAAGGTTTGAGTGAAGCACCCTATGCACATAAGTATCAGTAGGTAACCACAATGATAAAACAATGATATGTGCATAGGAAAATCATGATCTAACAGGATAACAGAATAACAATAGAATAACAGAATAACAGAGTTAGAAGGAACCTTGGAGGTCTTCTAGTCTAACCCCTGCTCAAGCAGGAAACCCTACTTTATTCTTTTCAACTCAAGTGCCAGCATCAAATCCAGATATGTAAGATGCCATGTCATATTTTTTTCACATGCTCACTTGTCTCTGTTGGTCATACATTGACATACCTTGAAATTCTTTCATGAAGCATGGACTGCTAAGAGTAAAACAAAGTGGCTGTGTTACTTCACTCCACTCTGCTCAACACTCCTCTGCAGCTTCCTTTAGCCTCCTTTCACATTTGCAATAGCTGAGTGTCTCTCTGTGAGATAAATTATAACACCGCCTCAGTGACATAAATGATGGAATAAAATTTGGAGCATTGGCATCATGACATTATATAATTTGTTTCATTTACCCAATGATGCCATGATCCACATCCCATGACACACATATACAATTTCCTCTCAGCAGACACTAATGTCTAATAGGTATAAAGAAAGGCCCCCTCTGTGTTATTCCCTTCCACAATCTTAATGAGTAGACTTAGATTATTAGGTACCTGTATTTTTGGTTTTCTAACTCTGAAGCACAATGTAATGATTGATATTCCATTCACGTATTCAAGTATTGTTCTAGGATAACTTATTCCATACTCCATCCACTTAGAGGTCATTGTTTTGTTTTGTTTTGTTTTAATTTTTCTAGATTGCTTCTGTCTGTCAGGGTGAAATTACACATCAGGATAAATACATGGCTGATTCCTGATTCTGATTCCTCCCTATCCAAGTCAATATCTACCTGTTTCTCATCATACAACTCTACCGTATGATGTTCAGAGCTTCTTTATACCTATTCATTATTGTCTTTTTGAGGCAATTGCAAAATGGTAGAGAGACATCATGACTTCATGCTACGTAGGAAGTTCTACAACTGAATGCTTAGAGATCTTTAAAGCAACAAATGAAGGTCAAGCATTGAGGATGTCTAAGTTGCAGATATGCAAATGGACAAAGAATGGAAACAAAAGATGCATTATTAGTAATATTTGGGAAGGGAAGGGCTAAATAGATTGAATTCTTAGAAAGTAAGGACAAATCAGAAGGGCAGGAATAGTTACAGCAAAGCCCCCAATTGATGCCTCTTTTGGCAAATTCCCTTTGCATTTTTTAAAAGATTACTAGCTGATACCCATTCTTTGCTATGAAACTATGTGATGGGGCTTGATAAATTGACACTTAAAGCTTTAAAATTAATGAGTAGTTTAAAAAGGTACTATATTATTTCGTTAGAGATGGTAAGCTAAGTTTCTGTTACAGATGAAGACATTATTTGCATAGCATAGACCTGTGATGGTGAACCTATGGCACGCGTGCCACAGGTGGCATGCGGAGTCATATCTGAGGGCATGTGAGGTGTTGCCCTGTCAGCTCCAGCATGCATGCACACACTGGCCAGCTGATTTTTGGCCTTCCGGAGAGGGGAGGCCGTTTTCGCCTTCCCTAGGCTTCAGGAAAGCCTCCTCCAAAAGCTGTGCGCATGTGCCGAGCGGCAGAGTGCCAGAGCCAGGCTTCCCTGCCAGAGGGACGAAGCAAGGTGATGTCAGCGGTTTCATGGTGCCAGAGCCAAAAGGGCCCAGTGGAGCAGCTATGAAGGCACACCAAAGGTAAGGGGCTGGGACGCCAAAATGGAAATAAGCAAAAAAAAAAAACTAGCCTCAAATGTCACTTGTATTACAACAATGCCTCCAGTTCTTACATGAGGGGAGAGGGAGGTCTTACTAGAAAATTAAAAGATTCAATGCTTTACTTGGACTTGTGTCCATCTGCCAAAAAAAATATCAAAGGGAAAGTGAGGTGGTAAGAAGTATTCTAAAAGAAAGAGGTGGTGATAAGAAGCAACCAGACAGCTTTTTCTTGTCACCCACTGTGACATTCAATAAGTTTGAATGCTCATAACATTCACAAATCCAACTGTGCTTAGAGATTCATCATCTAAAGCAATCCTTTTCAAGGGATTGTCATGGAAGCAGTAATGGTGTTGAAGAGTAAAGCAAAATCAAGAGAAATGAAATAATAGGAAAATGAACGACAGCATTTTTCTATCAGCAGTTGATAAACTCGAACTGGAAATTCTTGTGAACAACACACAGTATATGTTTCACACTAGAAACCCAGAAATAAACTTGATTTGGCAAAATTACTAAACCACATAAATTAGATCCTCATCTTAAGTAACCTCTGCGACTACAAATGCATTAAGTGATAATGGTTGATTTGAAACCTGTACCTCAACCCAAAAAGATAAAAGGAACAAACTAGATAATGCTGGATAAAAGGAACAAACCGGTATCCATGTACAAATTATAACATTGACTAAGTACTTCAAATTCTTCATCTGCACCATCATTTCATTTTATAGCTGTCACATAAAAGGCAAAATAGTCACTAAGTAATCTTAGAAGGTTTTTTTCTGGGAGAGTGGGTGTAACTTTGACTACTAGTGATTATTTGGAGAAGTCTCTACAGTTTTCTGGGCATCATTTTGGAAATGATTTGCCATTTTCTTCTTTCTGAGAGAACATGACTGACACAAAGTCATTTATTTGACTTCATGGCTATTTGACTTGAACTCATGATCTCCTGGTTTCTAGCCTGATTCCACTACACCAAGTTGGCTCTAAGTATTGGCAAAGTGTTCCAATTTCTACAGAGAACCCCTTTCTTAAATACTCCCTCTTCCTCTTCCTCCTCCCCCCATTTCAAAAGTTATAATACTCTATACCAGTGGTTCCCAACCTTTCTAATGCCGCGACCCCTTAATATAGTTCCTCATGTTGTGGTGACCCCCAACCATAAAATTATTTTCGTTGCTACTTCATAACTGTAATTTTGCTACTGTTATGAATCGTAATGTAAATATCTAATAATGCAAGATGTATTTTCATTGTTACAAATTGAACATAATTAAAGCATAGTGATTAATCACAAAAACTATGTAATTATGTCAGATCAGAAATTCTCGGGCCAGTCTTTGCAAGAGCACAAGGAATATCATCTTCCACAACAAACGCCTCTCACTGAATGGCACCTCTCCCGACCAATCGGAGGGCTCGGGCGAGTTAAGCCGATATGGCCAGGCTTGTGGCAGTGGGGGGGGGAGCTGAGGATGCTGGGGCGACCCCTGGGAAATGGTCGTTGGACCCCCAAAGGGGTCTTGACCCCCAGGTTGGGAACCACTGCTCTATACCACAGGTGTTTAACTCACCATGTCACATTGCCATCACGTCACTTTTGCAACATTTTTTCCCCTTTGTGGAGCTGCACGTGACGCATCCAGCCCATGGGCCACCAGTTTGACACCCCTGCTCTATACCATCAATCAATTACTTACCAAAAGCTACCACTGACAGTTTTACCAATGTGGTTAAATTAGCCAAAAGATTTGCTTCAACATTGATTTTTCTTTATGGCATAATGTTTCCTGAGGTAATTATAGAAGACTTCTAGTCCACTATCATTTCTGTTGATCGTGGCCTCTCCATGCATTCCTGGAACTGTAGCAAGAGGATGCTTTACTAACCATTTATAAATGACATGATGTAGCTTTGCTTTCATTTCCAGTCCACTGTGGAGACAATTTAAATAAATGCTCCAGTTTGAAAGAAGTTACAATTTCATATGTCATGTCCACACACACACACACAAATGTGGCTTCTTTAAAACTGAAGCATTTATATATGTTTTTAAGCTGTCACCACAATGGGCTGGGAATGAGATGATGTAAAATGTTTTCTAGATGAGTTTGGGATTTACCCACATCCTACTGGCCATATCAGGCTGCTTCAGACATGTCCATTTGGTTGTAGTGTTGTTTTATAGGATTATTCTACTTTGAGCAATGGAATAGTCCAGTTGGGTTTTCTCTTGTACCCATTAAGTCTTTCAACTTCTCATGCCATCCCTCCCTTACCAGCAGCTTATCCTCAGGCAACCAGGATGAGAAGAGGAGGAAAATGAGTTTGTCCATCTACACCCATAGAGCTGATTCATACGGCTGTAGTCCTAGAAGATAAAGAGTTTCTGTTCTCATTTCTCCTGCCAGTTTATAAAAGACATGGCAATAAAAATGGCGAGGGAGTCCAGCTGTTTACTTACTAGGTCTCTGATCCCAAAGAACTGAAAAATGTGTTAGAGATCTGGCAGGTAAACAGTTGGCTGCCAATTATCTACAAACCTGTCAGCCAACCTAAAACAGAAAATAAAAGAGTTGACAGGAGGGGAAGTGCAGAAAAAGGGGGAAAGATCCTGCTTCCTGACATGACTCACACAACTCCTTCAAGACTGTTTTCTGATTACATTGAAACCTGGGTTTACCATTTCTAAATTGTGTTTAAAAGCACTCAATGTACCAGCATGGAGGAATGCAATGGTAGTGAAATGAATTGAAGTGAGAAGAAGTGATCCCATCTGCATCTTGTAACAACTCCCCACTGTCAACTCTGTTTTGGAACTATTTTTAAAACAGACAGACACTGTCACCAGGATCCCTCCGTTTTCACTTGCAGGTTCCCTAAAGTGCCTGTCAGCTACTTCTCAGACTAACAAGTGTTGATGGGTCGGCTCCCCACTGGTTAACAGAGGATGGATGGCGGCTTCCTGCTTTACTGGACAGCCATGATCTATCTTGCTATGACACTGGGGGGAATGGGGGGTGCCCAGTATAACAAGGAGCCTTTTCTGCTTTAGCAGGCTGTGCTCATCCAAATCATAGCTAAGTGGTCTGAGAACCAGGCTTGGCAGACAGAAAAACCTATAAGTCCAACCATCATCAAAGCTTGCCTCCTCTCTCAGAACCAACTCCCATTAGGGAGAATGATCGCTTGATGTTTTCCCTGCTGACTGGTAACTTTGCTGAGAGAAAAACAAAGCATGTAACTTCCCTTAATTTATTCCTCAATAAATCTGTAAGGATGCTTACCTTGGTTACTGAGACAAATTAAATCTCAGTAATGAGGCAAACTAGCACACATTACTTCAGAAGCTAAAGGAAACCACCTTGATGCAACCATGAGGAGGAGCCCTAAGCAAGCATCATTATGCTTAATTTTCCACAATACATTCTGATTTCCACAGCTGCTAGTCACTGGAAGGATACTTAGCCAACATGCTGAAACCGTTCTAATCTTTCACTGAAAAAGCACTATTCAAGAACCTTATTTGTTTTTGAGACATTTCCAAGAGGCTTCTCATATGCTTGTAAGCATGTCTTCATAACCTTAATCTTAATAAGCAACCCTAAATGGTGTCAGAAGAGATGGGCAATTATGCCGTAAATTTTACATTATCAACACAAACAATAATATACCAATTATTTCTTCTTAAACTTACTGTTGTCTGAATCATGCTCAGAAAAGAGCAGCAGTCTGTGCAGTTGATAAAAGGAACGAGGTGTATAGTTTTAACATTTTGCTCCAGTCAGATGTCTAATAGCACCAATTTAGACTAGTTAGATCTCTCAAGTAGTCTATGTAGAGCAGATTATAATAATTACAGGGGGCACAGAGATGAAGAAGGGGAGAGCAAAGAACAAATGCATTACTGTACCCTCATGACACAAGGGCTATCCCTTTTATATCTGGACCATGACACTGCGCATATGTATAAAAAGGGACAAAGCTTGTATTGTGATGGCAAAACACTGGATCTTGATAGCACTTCTGTAGTAATCCAACCTCTTTGAACTGTAGAGTGAAAGCAAAGAAAAAAGCTTCCTTGCTTTACATTCAATTCTTTGTGACTAAATGTCCATCATGACCAAAGTCTTTTGCCACTTGCTTTTTCCAAGATGCTTGTCAGTTTCCCAATCCAACCGATAACCTTGAGACTTCTTGAAGGTCTCCTTCCCAAGTAATAGTTCAGGACAACCATGTTTAGCTCTCTTTTCTTGTGTGTGTGTGGGGGGGGAGGAATTATTCAAGGTAATTTAGGTGTTGCTATATCGCTGCAGTGTCTGAAACTCAATTCACCTATCCTGAATATTTTCTACCTGTCATTTAGCAGCATGGAGAATTCAGAAGTACAGAGCACAGCCCTGAACAGAAGACCTATCCTTCTTGCTAGGATATTTGGGTTTGTAAGAAAGGGAGATCCTGAACAATGGAAAAACAAAGCCTTTTTTTTAATAGAAGTTGAGGCCTATAAAGTGGGAAATTTTAGAGATTTGATTTGCTGGCAACTTTTGGAGAAGGTAGGCAGGTTCCTGTTCCTGAACCTGGGGTTACTTCTTTGGTTAGGCAAACCTGCCCTTTCAGGAGCAGCAGCAGAGACCTTGTTGAAAAAGTGGAGACTAGAGGTCATCAGGCTGATTGAGGATGGAATGTTGAGGTTCCTTTATGTGGCAATTGACTTCATAGAGTTGCCCCTGGGCTGTACTTTGAGCTGGCAAAGAGGGCTTCTATCCATTGGTCTAGATGGGATGGTGGGCAACAGGGGTGAGTTCCTCCCGGTTCGGACCGGATCACCTGAACTGAGAGCGATCTGCTCATGACATCACTGTCGGTGCCATTCTGTGCGTGCCGCCATCTTTTTTTGGATTTTTTTGCAAATTTTCCCCCTTCCACAGCTTGAAAAAGGGCCCTCCCACCTGCCCACAGGTGAATTCTGACCTTTATTTCTTTGCCCGAAGCACAGCTGATGAGCTCCTCAGCTGTGTTTCATGCTAATTCCTGCTTCTGAGCATGCACGGAAGCCAAATCACGCACGAAACGTCATGATGCGAACCAGTGGCGAAGGTAAGTGGATGTTGTGACTTGCCCGCATCCCGTGCAGCTGGTCGAGGATCTGGAGGCCCTAGAGCCACCCGTGGTACAGCACTATCACCCTGTGTACCTGGCACCTGAGTCTGACAGTGTTGAGGACTCAGTGCCAGAGGAGGAAGACCAGCCAGGGCCTTCTACACCTTCTCAGCCAGTGCAGAGTGAGTCCTCAGAGGAAGAGGAGCCTCTGCTGGATGCTAGGGCTCACAGAGCAGCTAGCAGAAGGGATCAGCTTTACAGCCAGAGGTCTCCTCGCAGGTAAAGCTGAGGGCTAATGAGCCACGCCCTCAGGCCATTTAAGTCCTGGAGCATGCCTGAATTGTTGCTGGAAGCAACACCTGTGTTCTGCGAGCATTCAAGACGTCTTTGTTCCAGCTCTGATTTCTGTATTTTTGAAATAACAACTCATTGCTTTGGATTCCAGGACTCCTGCCAACTCCAGTGAGTACCAAGATAAGAACTCAGTAATTGCCAGCTGTGCTTCGAACATTTGAACTCTGGCTGAAAAGCTCACGGAGATAATATTCACCAAGACTCCCGTGCCGTTTGTTTCTGGACTTTGAAAAAACACTGACTCTTTACTAAGAATATTTATTAGTAAAACTTCTTGATTTCTTTTGGCAAACGGTTGTGTGCGTGTCTTTTCTGGGGGTTCCTGTGCTGGGACACAACAGTGGAACCCACCCCTGGTGGGCAAGGATGCTGGTAGGGTCCATTGTTACTTGTAAAAGACAGGAACAAAAACCTTGCAACCTCTGCTGTGACTTAATTAATTTCTTGTTATACCAACCAGATTTGGATTGAAAAAGATGTCAGCACCTGGCAAACCACAACACATGACTCACATGTTTTATGCTGCTTAGCATGATGACAGTGGTGCAAGTCAGATCAGGATGGGAATTGGAGTTTATTCTCTGGCTTGTTAACCCAGATACTGCTCTCCTTCTGTTAATTTCATAAAGACTGAGGCTTGTTTTTGATGACTTTAAACTTTCAAAGTGTGTGCTGTAGAGTAATGATATGTATGGCTACAGTAAGTGGGGAATCTGTCAAAACTGACTGACATCAAACATAACTCACTTTTCCTTTAAGTCACTGGCCTATCAATCACTCACAAACCACCCATATTGTGCTAACACAGAGGATAATTGCCTTCTCACCACATGCCATATCAGATTTTTCATTACCTAAAATAGATGTGTTATTATGTTGCGCCCGTTCTTCTCAATGCAATGGCAACTTGTCATTGTCCTCCTCCTCCTCTGCTACTTCTTCTGTTGTCACCGCTCCTCCTGTTCCTCCTTTTGACCTGAAAATGCTTATGAACAATAGTGTAGTACAGATCTGGAGGATCGCTTCCCTAAGGAAACCCAGAGCATTCAGAAAACACTTGTGCCTCTGAAGTACAGAAAATTAATTAGGAGTGACTGAGCAGACCTAAGTACCTTTGTTCATCTGGATCTGATGTTGCAAAGATACATGCTTTCCATTTCTGAACTCCTCCGGGACAAAAACTACACAAAGTGGTTATTGTGCTGAAATGTTTCAAATGCATTGCTTGGGAGTAGGTCACAACACTTGATTTTCATTTTATGCAAAATGTAGTGACAACTGAGAATGTAAAAATGATCCTGCTGGATTAGTTCAAGGCTCATCTTTATCCAGCATTTTGTTTCTCACAACGGTCTCTAGAGTGCTTGCAAGGACAAGATACAGCTGTATATCTCTCCCATCATTATTTCCTTCAACTAGTACTTGGAGGCGTGCTCTCCCCAAAATAGATAGACCTTCTGCTATTTATCCAATCCCCCTTTAACACTACTCAACCTTGCCAGAAAATTTTGGGTTCAAATACAGAACAATTGGTGCAGAACAATTTAAAGATTAATATTCAATTGAAACCAGACCTTTCTTGATGGGTCTAATGGATAGATAATTATAAGAGTTATGAAAGACTATTTTTTTAAAAAATGTATGATAACTGCTGTAAGATTGTTACATGTACAAAAAAAAAGGAAAGACTCTGAAAAACCCACAATGGGGGGCTGGCTGATGAAGATGACAGATTTAGCCGAGATGGCAAAAAGGTATCATCAGAGAAAGGATAATTACTACATTTATTAGTGACTTGAAACCCCTTAATGACTTTTTGCTGGAAAAAAATGAACTTTTGATTTTTGGGTTTGGTGTTTAGAAAGGGTGGACTATAGCAAGAAGGAAGTTAAATGGTAAGCTTGGATGGAGAAAGAAAAATATAAATCTCTTGTTAAAAAGACCAGAAGCTGCTTTTTATAACTTTATTTTCTTTTTTCTATTTCTTTCTGTGCACTTTTTTCACATTACTTTTTCTCACTTTCCTTACTTTTCTTTTTTAAAATGTGTATGGCTTTTATTCTTTTAATATTTCTTTAATAAAAGTTAAATATATAAAACTACTGAAACTGGCCATCAACATATCCTGCAGTAAAGAACTCCAGAGATTAATTACGTTCTGTATGAAGAAATACATACATTCTCTCCTCCAAGTCTGACTGAACCTGGTTTTGGATTCCAATAAATAAATAAATAAATAAATAAAAATCTATTCCTATCTACTTTCTTCATGACATGCCTGATTTTTATATACATCAATCATATCTCTTCTCTGTCACCTCTTTGATGAGCTAAGAAGTTCTAAATCTTCTATCCTTTTTATTCTTTTGTAAGGAATGTGTTCGATTCTCTCTTAGTTTTGTTTGTTCTCATTTGCAGTATTTCCAAACAAAATAATAAAATTCTAATTTATTCTTTTCATATGGTGTGAGCAGAACTGCATATACTTCTCCAGATATACTGTACATGGGACACAGATTTCTATAAGGCCATTGCAATGCTGATGGGTTTATTTTCAATCCCTTAATATTTGAAATTTACCTTTCTTCTTCAAGTGGATATCTGGATATGCATTTAGAATGATTCTCTGTGCTGTAGACCAAAGCCACAGAGAAGCTTTTAATCACAAGGATATCAGGTCAGGTAGCTTATTTTATTCCAATTGTAGAATGTGAATCAATAGCTTTCCATTAACATGCATTTAGAAAAACATTTAGAAACACCATATATAACTTGTTTGTATGTTTGTTTTTATCAGCACAGGATGAAATTTGCAGGAATTTTAGAGTCTTAGAGTGTGCCAAATTTCACAGGATTATGTACAGAGTTTTTCAAATAGCAAGGTCTTTTATCATAAGAGTTGCTTACTCAAACCACGTATGCAATTTATGCATCTTACATGGCCAAAAGAAGGAAAAAGTCACATTTACATAGCTGCCAAATTGCCCCCTTCTATCCAGGCATTGGGCTTTGCACTGAGCTCTAAGGGGTGTGTATGTCCATATCTATATGAGCACAATGTGGGGTGCCATTTTGTATGTAACAAGACAAGGTGCTGCAGCTCTGAGGACCTGCTGGGTGTTGAATGCAGTAGTAGGTAGTTATAATTTAACAAAGTTGGAAGGGGCCTTGGAGGTCCTCTAGTCCAATCCCCTGCTTAGGCAGGAAACCCTACACCCCTTCAGACAAATGGTTATCTAATCTGTTCTTTAAAACTTCCAGTGTTGGAACATTTACAACTTCTGGAAGCAAGTTGTTCCACTGATTAATTGTTCTAACTGTCAGGAAATTTCTCCTTAGTTCTAATTTGCTTTTCTTCTTGATTAGTTTTCACCCATTGCTTCTTGTTCTACCCTCAGGTGCTTTGGAGAATAGTTTGACTCCCTCTTCTTTGTGGGAACCCCTGAGATATGGGAACACTGCTATCATCTCACCCTTAGTCCTTCTTTTCATAATACTAGACATATTCAGTTCCAGCAACCGTTCTTTATATGTTTTATCCTCCAATCCACTAATCATCTTTGTTGCTCTTCTCTGCACTCTTTCTAGAGTCTCAACATCTTTTTTACATCATGGCGATCAAAATTGGATGCAGTATTCCAAGTGTGGCCTTACCAAGGCATTATAAAGTGATATTAACACTTCATGTGATTTTGATTCTATCCTTCTGTTTATGCAGCCTAGAACTGTGTTGGCTTTTTTGGCAGCTGCAGCACAGTACTCTTCAACCTATTCATCAATTATTTGGATGAGGGGATAGGTGGGGAACTCATCAAATTTGCAGACAACACCAAGCTAGCAGGAATAGCCAACACTCTGGAAGATAGGCTTAAGATACAGAAGGATCTTCACAGACTTGACCATTGGGCACTATCTAACAAAATGAAATTCAATGGTGAAAAAAGTAAGGTTCTGAATTTAGGCAAGAAAAACAAAATGCACAGGTACAATATATGTGGTACCTTGCTCAATAGTGGTGACTGTGAGAGGGATATTGGAGTCCTAGTGTGCTATCACTTAAGTATGAGCCAGCAGTGTGCTGCTAGAATGTTATGGGCTTGGACTGCCCCAGCTAAAAAGAAAGTGAGCAGCTAAACAGCAGTTCCTGCTGAGGTAACATAACAGCAAACCACAGTTCTCTTCAGCAGCAGAGTAAGTAGGCCATGAATTTCTAGAGTGAGTCAATTGACAGAAGCCTGTGTTTTCTCAAACTGATTGCCTCTTCCTCAGCAGTGAGTTAATTAACAGTTTAACAGCTGAGCTCAAACTGTGTCACCCTGGTGTATTGCTGATTAAAATGGATGGACTTGATGATCTCCGTTTTGGCCTTGACTGCACTTTCAGGATGATGCCACCTAATTTGGCTGCTCCACACACTGCATTTCAAAGGTTCCTAATGAAACTGATTATTCCACTCGCCAAGCATATGGAGATAATAAACTGAAAATTGAAAATATATGAAGATAATGTTTTTTTTTTTGTTTGTTCTTAAGCTAATACATTTTATCACCTTGTCAGTTGCTCATACAATGCACTGAAGTCTATAGGAAGCATGCCATTATTTACTCACTTTCAGAATGAGTCTTGCTAAGATGGAATACATACCGGTAATCACAAGCTGTAGGCATCAATTAATTTATTTGTTGAATTACAGACAAACTACAGGAGAAAATTATTTTAATCTGATCTGATTTTTAAAAAATCATTATTATGATTCTATGGACACCTACAAACAATACCTCCCAGTAGTTTATCATATAAGGCAAATAAACTGTTAAATGCATTCAATAATTAAAAGTTGCTGATGCTAACTATGCATCATCTAGAACTGTGATGGCGAACCTATCGCACACATGCTGGAAGTGGCATGCAGAGTATTAAGAGCTGAAGTGGTGCAGTGGTTAAATGCTGCGACTGCAGGCTGACTGCTAGTTCAGCAGTTCAGCTGTTCAAATCTCACCAGGCTCAAGGTTGACTCAGCCTTCCATCCTTCTGAGGTCGGTAAAATGAGGACCCAGATTGTTGGGGGCAATATGCTGAACTCTGTAAACCGCTTAGAGAGGGCTGTAAAGCACTATGAAGCGGTATATAAGTAAAGTGCTATTGCTATCTCTCCGGGCACGTGAGCCGTCGCCCATTGCTCTTCCGGGTTCTGGGATGCCGGCCAGCTGGTCTTCACGCACGCAGGAGCACCGGAAACCAGAAGAGCAGCATGCGCGCACCGGGAAGATAATCCCTAGGGCAGTGATGGCGAACCTTTTTTTCCTCGGGTGCCGAAAGTGCGTGCGCGCGTGCTATCGCACATGCGCGAGTGCCCATATCCATAATTCAATGCCTGGGGAGGGTGAAAACGGTCTCCCCCACACCCCCAGAGGCTCTCTGAAGGCTGGAAATGGCCCGTTTCTCAACTTCTGGTGGGCCCGGTAGGCCATTTTTTGCCCTCCCCAGGCTCCAGAGTGTGGCACTGATCAGCTGTTCTAGTTGGTGGGGATTTCTGCTGCCTATTGCCGCCTATCACTGCTGCTGCCCGTTTGCGGCAATCGGTGGTGAACGGGCTGTGGCAAATGGGCTGCGGCGGGGGCGAAGAGGCCATGGCGAATGGGCTGTGGCGAATGGGCGGCAGTGAATGGGCCATGTTGCTGGAGAACGGGCCGTGGCGGTGGCAAATGGGCCGCAGCGGCAGAGGCACATTTTTTTTCTTGTTTTGCTCCTCTAGAGCTAATGTGCGTCTTATAGTTCGAAATGATGTGGGTGAAGGAGGACAGTGCAAAAATGCCCTCCCCCGTCCTCCCGGAGGCCCTCCAGAAACCGAAAACACCCTCCCAGAGCCTCCGTACAAGCCAAAAATCAGCTGGCTGGCGCGCACATGTGCGCTGGAGCTGAGCTAGGCAATGGCTCGCGTGCCGGCAGATATGGCTCCATGTGCCACCTGTGGCATGCGTGCCATAGGTTCGCCATCACTGCCTAGGGAGTTGGGCGGCATACAAATCCATTAAATTAAATTAAATTAAATTAAATTAAAATCTTCTGGTTTCTGGTGCAAACATGCATACCGGCAAGCTGGTCTTTGCATGTGCATGCGCGACAGAAGCTGGAAGACCAGGTGGCCAGTGTGCATGCACATGCCAGAAACCAGGAGATCATCTTCCTTGTGCGCGCATGCACACCAGATGGTTGCTCTTCCTGTTTCCAGCACACACACACACACACACACACACACACACACACACACACACACACACACACACCCCTCCAGGTTTGCCAACCTCTAGGTTTGCCAACACTGATCTAAGAATAAAATTCTCGCATGGAACAGAGCAAATTTTGTGCTTTTGTTAAAAAAATATTAAGACGGCAAATACTAAAACAGCAAGAGCCCAATGATGGCTGGAAAGTTTGGGTGAGTGAAAGAAACTTCTAGCTGCTTTTCATTTGGGAACAAAAAATGTTCCATTCATAGTTATGCCACTTTATTCTACTAATAGCAAAATACTAAGAACAACTCACATTGCCAGATGTATGAAGAACCTAGCAGATCAACTATTCAGTTATTGGTAGGTCTTAAAAGTTGTGTGTATGAATTTGTAATAGATGCATAATGAATCTAGAGATTTGGGGCCAAGTTTTCAGATGACTCTTGGTGCCTGGCCAAGAACTGTTGTGTCCTGAGTGTTGTTGTTGTTTTTTAACGCTCATTCTAATGAGTGAAATGTGAAACTTTTACATTTATGGGGTTATGAATGAACTAGGGTTGTGTCAGTGTGTGAGATATTTTTGCACCTAGTTATGAATTCACCAGGATTGTGGGAGTGGGAGGGAGAAAGCAGGCATAACGATGCTGTCTTTCATCATATAACCAGTTTTCCAACAACTCCAGCCCTCTGGGCTTGCTGCCACACTTCAATCCCAGGAGAAGACTTCACAAAGGACTTTTCCTGTAGGGATTTTTGAGATGTGATGTTCTTGATACTGCTGTTGGGAAATCTTGCCCTAGATAAATTATTCGAAGGTTTCTCCTTCTCCTAAATCAGAATTTACATATTTGCCACCTCACTTCAGAATTATCTACCGTATGTTCCGGCGTATAAGACGACTGGGCGTATAAGACGACCCCCAACTTTTCCAGTTAAAATATAGAGTTTGGGATATACTCGCCGTATAAGACTACCCCTCCTATCATCTTTCTTTTTCTTTCTGTCTTCCTTCCTTCCTAACATCTTTCTTTCTTTCTTTCTTTCTTTCTTTCTCTTTCTTTCTCTCTCTCTCTCTCCCTCCCTCCCTCCCTCCCTCCCTCCCTCCTTTCTTTCTTTCTTTCTCTTTCTTTCTTTCTCTCTCTCTCTCTCTCTCTCTCTCTCTCTCTCTCTCTCTCTCTCCCCCTCCCTCCCTCCCTCCCTCCTTTCTTTCTTTCTTTCTTTCTTCTGTCTGAAGAAGCACAATCAGGAATGGTCTTTGTGGATGGGTAGCAGCCAAGGCACCACGCTTGCAGAAGGGTAACACAGTGAAAAGGCTAAGATATGCTGAGGCTCAAAAAAATTGGACTAATGATCAGTGGAAAAGAGTATTATGGAATGATGAACCCAAGTTTGAAATTTTTGGATCCAATTTGTTGAAACTCTATGTGAGAAGAGTTGGAGAGAGATGGACAAATGAGTGTTTGTCGCCTTCAAGGGAACATGGTAGAGCGTCTGACCTGTTTGGGGCTGCATTTCTGCAGTGGTGTTGGCAATATTGATGGGATCATGAATGCTGAAAAGTACAGATAGGTTTTAATTCATCATGCCATTCCTTCTGGAAAGTGCCTGAATGGGAAGGGAATGGGTTCCTTTCTTGTGAATAAACAAGCAAAAGGCTTATTTAATAGGCCTTTTGGATTTCTTTGTAAAGGAGCCATTCCACTTTTTCCTCTTGTTATTTTTGCTTTAAAGCAGGGTCCCCGAACTTGGCAACTTTAAGACTTGTGGACTTCAATTCCCAAAATTCTCCAGCCAGCATAGCTGGCTGGAGAATTCTGAGAGCTGAAGTCCACAAGTCTTAGAGTTGCCAAGTTTGAAGACCTCTGCTTTAAAGGCATGTTTTGCAGCAGTAGAGTTCCTAAATTACGAGCAAGCTGTCAACAGAAATCCTGATTTCTGCATTGCTCAGCAGCACCTCAGCCCCCTCCCCGCAGTGGCTTCAACGAAGAGGTTAAGGGCAGAGAGCTTTTATGCCTAGAGGGGAGGTAGGAAAGGGGAAAGAGGGGATTGGGAACCAAGTTTCCTTTCCCTCCTGTCCCCCTTCGTGGTCTCCCGACGTCTTTTACACCAAGTGCTGTGGACGCTGCGAGTGGGGGAGGGGAGCAGGGGGACAAGGAGGAGGAGGGGGAATCCCCAGGTGTAGGAGGGAAGGAGAGCGAGGTGAAGTTTCCCCAGTTGCGCCCCCTCCCCTTCCGAGACTCCGCCTTTCCTTGCAAGGTTTTCTGCTCCGTGGGAACTGCTGTGCCGCCGCTTCTCCTCAGTTGCTGCATCTGATAACAGCTCTCTGATCCCCTTAAAATCCTCCCTACGAGCCCCCCTTTTCCCCTGAAGCCCAACATTTGGTGCAGCCCGGCTCCCAGTGGGAGGCTGCCTGATGTTAAGACAATACCCGGCGTATAAGACGACCCCCAACTTTTGAGAAGATTTTCCTGGGTTAAAAAGTTGTCTTATACGCCAGAACATACGGTATCAGTATTCATTATAAGCATAAATGGTGTTTGATATACAAAACGGGTGTCGTGAATATAAAATAAATATTGCTCTTTGATATAATTCCTTCTTCCCATCTTGGCTGCTCTGAACATCTCATTAGAGAAGATTCTTTGTCTCAATTCTGAGAGAAGCTTGCTTGAGTCTCCAGTGGTATATTCAGTGCTTCTTCATTTGGCTGTAGGCAAATGAGAAGACAAAGAACTGTTGCTATGGTATTGTATTGTTTCTTTTTTATTATTTGATTTTTATGTGAATATGAATGAGGAACATGCTATAAACTGTTGGAAAATTACCATGAATAATGTTCAGTTTAACTTGCACCCAGCACATACCCTGTCTTTCCCTATATCAGAACAAGCACACGCACCACTCAGTCCAGCTACCAAAATATAGTTTGAGATTCATTCATTAAATATTGTCAGACATGAAAAACAGGTAGCAAAACAAGCCAAGAGCAGCAAGAGAGAGAAATACAGGAACATGTTAAGATATTCATGAACTGGGAGAGCCAATGGTAACAAGGTTAGCCAACGAATAGGCATAGCAACTGAATCAGCCAATGGGAGCTAACTACTTCCGAGTCTGTGCAGAGAACTGAAACTGGAACTCTCCACTCTGTACTCTTCCACTCTGAACTCTGCTGAAATGAAACTAACTCCTGCTTGTGTTTACTTGAAGAAATAATCTGCTAAATGGATTATTGAATCCATCTGAATCAGTCATCTGTGTGAGCTTCTGGTTTTGATTTTGCAACAAACTTTAATAGAACAGAACTCCAATTTACACTTTTTCGATATCCATAGTAGGGCATCCTGGACATGGGTAAATTACCCCAAACTGGGAAAAAGTAGTTTGGTTTTTTGGGATAATGAGACATGAATCCATTACCCAATCACAACAGGGACATTTAAATTGACTTAAAGTGTTTTACCTGCATTGGGTAAAAAGGACTTTCCTTTAAGCATTTTTAGGTAATGAGGAAAAAAGTTTGGGAAGCATTTTTCTGTATGAAAAGGCACAAAAAGTTTTCAGAGCCACTGGAAGTAATACTGTGGATAATTAACGTGGATATCCCAAAGGGAGTAGCATTTGGTTATTGGAGCTTTATGTTTTTACAGGATATGCATAATGGCCACTGAATAGAGATGGAAAGTAGGTCACTAGGAGCGGAATGGGACAACTAGCCACAGACAACTTGCTGAGGCCAACTCACCATGGCCAATTTGCGGTGGGACAACTCATTGCAGGACAATTTAACAATTCCATTTAATTATTTTAAATAAATTGAAAAAAATAATATTATTAATTAATATTCACATTTCATTTTGTCCCCCCTTTTGCATCCATTCTTTAACTATTCTGTTCCACCATTTCTTTGATATTAGTGTAACTCTTGTCCCACAATGAGTTGGCCATGGTGAGTTGGCCATGGCGAGTTGGCCATGGTGAGTTCTCCTGTGGCAAGTTGGCCATGGCAAGTTGGCCATGGTGAGTTGGCCATGGTGAGTTGGCCATGGCAAGTTGGCCATGGGGAGTTGGCCATGGCGAGTTGGCTGTGGTGAGTTGACTGTGGTGAATTGACATACACCCCATCAGGAGAGCCTTCCTCTATTTTTGTACCACAAAGGAAAGCATTTGGGGAATTGGGTTCATTATAAAATCTGTCCAAGTCTCGAAGATTACTACAGACTGCATTGTTTTTAACAGGTAAGTAGGACTTCGAAGAAAACTTTTTTTATTTTTTCTCCACAATTTCCATATATATATCAATACATACACCTTAAAATATGTCGATAACATACACAATTATACATTTCATCCAATCAGTCATAGATCAATATACTATTTTGCACCTATTTTATACTATTGTCTATCAGTCTGTTTTTCTTCATCTTTTAACATTCCCCTCCCTCTATCACCATCCCCTCCTTCTACCTTCTTGCTCCTTCTCTCCCCCTTCCTACTTCCCTCCACTCTCTTCTCCCTTCACCTTTCTACTTCCTCTTTTTCCATCTTTTCCTTTCCCTAAGTGATTCTTATCCTAATTCATCTCATATTCCATACATTTTAAAATTCCTGGTGTCTCTTCTAAAATCATTATTTGTATATCATTTCTATACATATAACTCTTTATTCTGGGTATATGCTATTAATCTAATGCTGTCTCCTCCAAAACTAATTTTGTCTCCTGGGTCTACCACCATTCAATGTTCAATTCTTCCCTGAATTCATACTTTAACTTCAAAAAAGATTCATTATCTCTTATGCTTCTTAATTTTAGGCCATATTGCTCCCTCACATCACTTAATATCTTTACTCATTTTTTGGACTTCAAAGAAAACTTGAACTGGTATAGTTAGTTCAGGATTTTTTTTCTTGAGTTACAGCGTTTCACAGTATTTGCATATCGAGTACCCAGTTCAGTGGTGGGTTCCTACCGGTGCGGTCCACTCTATAGCACCGGTAGCGGCCTACTGGTGACGTCACAGTACCGGTGCGGTCGGTTGCCGGTGCCTGGGCACCACCATTTTTTTAAAAAAAAAATTTCTGCGCATGCCCAGAAGCCGAGCTTCCGGCACTGTGCATGAGCTGCCTTCCTACCCCATAGTGAGTCCAAGCAGGGGAGGATGGCTGAGGGAGCACGTGAGACGCTGAAAGAATGGGCGGCAGGAGCTATCTCCATTCCCCTCCCTTCAGCAGTCCGAGAAGCCACAAACACGCGGTGATGATCCCAGGCATTTTCACACGTTTGAGGCTTCTCGAGCTGCTGAGGGGAGGGGGAATGGGCGGCAGGACCTATCTCAGTTCCCCTCCCTTCAGCAGTCTGAGAAGCCTCAAACGTGCGAAAATACCTAGGATCATCACCCGGTCACATGGCCAGCAAGCCATGCCCACCCGGTCACATAGCCAGCAAGCCACACCCATAAAATAAGCCACACCCACAGAGTGGTAGTAAAAAAATTAGGAACCCGCCCCTGACCCAATTGATATGAAAGTTGTTGATTGGGCCAACTCTGGCTGTATCCTTTAAAGCAGAGGTCTTCAAACTTGGCAACTTTAAGACTTGTGGACTTCAACTCCCAGAATTCTCCAGCCAGCATAGCTGGCTGGAGAATTCTGGGGGTTGAAGTCCACAAGTCTTAAAGTTGCCAAGTTTGGGGACCCCTGCTTTAAAGCGAGGGTTCTAAACTGTTTTCCATCACACTTCCTCTCAGTATAATCTTAATCTGCATGCCTCTCCTAAAAATCCAAACTCCAAAATGACCACAAATGTAAGCGATACAATGAACTTCGGGGGGGAAATGTATTTATTGTAAATGTAAAATTAAAAGGCTCTTTCCCCAAGAATGTTTGCACCTCTCCAAATATAATGCACAGACTGGGAAACCCTGTTTAAATAGAGCCTTTATCAGGTTCTACACATAGAGAGAGTACTGCAGCCAAGCAAAAATATACAGTATCAAACGATATTAGGAAAACACAGCTCTTACATCTGGAATGCAATAATGTTCACAACCAGTAGATGGCAGTAGGAACTCAATGGATGTAGTTGGATAGGGTCCCTGAACAGTTTCTTGTTCCTTGCATCATTTGTTGTTGTTGTTTTTGTGTTTTTACTGTTTTTACTGTTGTTGGTAGCGTAGAGTTTGGCTATTAGATGGGCAGCCATATAATTTAAAAAAAACATAGAAAGAAACAAACCATATGTTTGGCTGTGCTTTTGCTGCCATCTAACGACTGTCAAGAACCAATTTGGTATAATGCATAAAGCATCAGACTCAGTGGTGGGTTGCTCTCTTATCTTGCTACCGGTGCTCTGCGTGTGCATCTCCACGTTTTGTGCGCGTGCACACACGCTACACGTGCACGCGATTTCGGCAATTTTTTTGCTTCCACGCATGCACAGAAGCAAAAAATCACCAAAATCTCTCTCGTGCGTGCATCCCCTCGCAAGATTTTGCTTCCGCACATGCGCAGGAAGCAAAAAAAGCCCAAAAATTCTGAAAAAAAGATGGCAACCGGTGAAGACGACGGACCGGTGTCACGCGCAAATTGCGTCATCATCCTGCCGCTACCGCTGCAGTAGAGTGGACCGCACTGGTAGGAACCCACCACTGATCAGACTACCATAGAAACCAGGAGACTGTGGGTTGCAGTCCTACCTTGGACATGAAGTCAGCTGGCTGACCTTGGGCCAGTCAGTCTCTCTCAGCTCTACAAAGGAGGAAATACCACAGCATTAACAAAATCCTGCCAAGAATGCTGCAGATTCTTGTCTAGGCATCCATGGTTGATATTATTCCTATTATGCTGTATGTGAAGGTCAGATGCATATATACTCAAAATGCATATGGTAAGTGAAAAGACATTTTATAATATGCTAAAGGCATCATAATGCTCATTTATTCCAACTGTGTTGATGGTAATATTAACAACTGTATCTGTGGATAAAAAAACAGTGAATTGTTCAGTATCATTTCAATCCTGGAATACTATATTAATGAACAAGTGAGTGTATATATATATATATATATATATATATATATATATATATATGTATGTATGTATGTATGTATGTATGTATGTATGTATGTATGTATGTATGTATGTATATATATATATATATATATATATATATATATATATATATATATATATATATATATATATATATATATATATATATATATATATATATATATATATATATATATATATATATACATACATACATACAGTGGTACCTCGAGATACGAGTTTAATCCGTTCTGTAACCTTGCTCGTATGTCAATTTGCTCGTATCTCAAAGCAATTTTCCCCATTGAAATTCATTGAAATGCCATTAATCCGTTCCAGCCCCCAAAATTCCAGCCCAGTTGTTCCAGCCCCCAAAATTCCAGCCCAGTTGTTCTTGTTACGTGTTTTTGAATAAGAAAAATGTATTTATAAATGACAAATATTGTATAAAAACATAATAAAAGAGAATGTAAAGAAATAAACTGGTTTTTATTTTGGTCACTTAAATGCAACTTACACACAACTTAAATGCTACTGTATGCTTAATTTTAGTCACTGCTTTTCTCTTCACTGGTCTTTGCCTTTTTCGCTGGATTCAAAAAAAACCTGTCCAAGGAGGTTTGTTTCTTCCTCCCTTTCAGAATGTTGCGGAAATGAGTTAGGCAAGTGTCATTAAATAGCTCCGATGCACTACCAGTTGCAACTTTTTCGGGGTGTTTCTTTTCCACGAACTGTGAAACTCTCTCCCACATTCCCAAGATCTCCTTCAACTCACTTGTAGAGATAACCTCCTCCACCTCTGGCTCCTCCTCGGAATCAATTTCTTGCAGAACCTCTGTATGCTGCTGCGACTGTAACTCTTGTAACTCCTCGGTCGTCAGTTCCTGAGAGTGCTCCTCGACGAGCTCGTTCACGTCTCTCTCATCCACCACCAGGCCCATGGTTTTTCCCAGAGACACAATCTCCTCCTCCACTGGCACTTCGGGTTCGAATCCTTCGAAGGTCCTTTCGGCTACAGCCTCAGGCCACAGCTTCTTCCATGCAGAGGTCAAGGTCCTCGTTGTAACACCCAGCCAGGCCTGATCAATAATTCTGAGGCATATCACGATGTTAAAGTGGTCCTTCCAGTACTCTCGAAGGGTGAGGTTTGTGTTCTCTGTCACCTCAAAGCAGCGCCGGAACAGGTGCTTAGTGTACAGCTTTTTAAAATTAGAAATCACCTGCTGATCCATGGGCTGCAGGATAGGAGTGGTGTTGGGTGGTAGGTAGAGAACCTCTATAAACTTGAACTCTTCGAGGATGTCATCTTCAAGGTTCGGTGGGTGAGCAGGAGCATTGTCGAGGAGGAGAAGAGCTTGCATAGGTAGGTTGTTTTCCTGTAGATATTTCTTAACAGAAGGGCCAAAAACCAGGTTTACCCACTGCACAAAGAACTGCCTAGTGACCCATGCCTTCGGGTTTGCCCTCCACATAACTTGCAGTTTTTCTTTTAATATCTTATGTGAATTAAAGGCTCTGGGGTTTTCCGAATGGTATACGAGCAGAGGCTTGATCTTGCAGTCGCCACTCGCATTGGCACACAGTGCGAGAGTTAGTCTATCCTTCATGGGTTTGTGGCCTGGCATCATCTTCTCCTCTGCCGTTATGTAAGTCCTATTCGGCATCTTCTTCCAGAAAAGCCCTGTCTCGTCACAATTGAAGACTTGCTGGGGGATGTATCCTTTGGCTTCTATCAGTTCGGAAAAAGTTTTGATATAATCCTCAACTGCCTTCACATCCGAACTGGCTGCCTCGCCATGCCTGACAACGGAGTGAATGCCGGTCCTTTTCCTAAAATTGTCAAACCAGCCTCGACTGGCTTTAAACGAGTCTTCCAATGCCTCGTCCGTGGAAGTGCGTGGGGTCTAATTTAGCAAATCACCGTAAATTGCTCATGCCTTCTCGCATATGATGCCCTGTGTTAAGGTATCGTCTTTAAGCTGCTTCTCCGTCACCCAAACCATCAGCAGTTTCTCCATCTTTTCATGGAGAGAGCTCCGGAGCTTAGAAATTATTGTAATGCCCTTAGCTGGTGTTATACACTTTATCGACTCCTTCTGTTTAAGCACAGTACATATCGTTGAAGAACTACGCCCGTACTGCCTCGCCAAGTCAACTACTCGCACACCTTGCTCATTTTTTTCTATGATTTCACGCTTTAATGCAATAGACATCATCTTCTTCCGAGCACTGACCTTTCCACTCACTTTCTTCGGACCCATGGTTATAAAAAGAAATGTGACGCACGAGACGCACGAGACGCACGAGGCGCAGTAAACTGGTGGGTCGTGTGCAGCCGGCCGTTCCTCGTATCTCAAATATTGCTCGTATTTCAAAGCAAAAAGTCGCTCACTCGAAAGCTCGTATCTCAAATATCTCGTATGTTAGGACACTCGTATCTCGAGGTACCACTGTGTGTGTATATATATATATATATATATATATATATATATATATATGTATGTATGTATGTATGTATGTATGTATGTATGTATGTATGTATGTATGTATGTATGTATGTGTGTGTGTATATATATATATATATATATATATATATATATATATATATATATATATATATATATATATATATATATATATATATATATATATATATATATATATATATATATATATATATATATATATATATATATATATATATATATGCATGAGCAACTGGAACACAATTATCAATATACCATTAGGATTACATCATTGGTGGGTTGCTACCGGTTCGCCCTGGTTCAAGTGAACCGGTAGTGGTGGTGGCAGGCTCTGCCCACCCGCCCGGATGTCATCACGTACGATCTGCGCATGCACATTTCCGAACCGGTAGCAAAGGTAAGTGAAACCCATTACTGGATTACATGAATCAAAATCTTCTTTCAGGAAGTCGCTTCCCTACATCCAAGGGGGACATAAAGTGAAGGGAAGAGCAGGTACTAAAGATATTGCCAATTTCCATATTATTATGACAGGATTTTCTTTTTCAATATTCTTTCCAACACAAAAATGTTGTTCCAAGATTTAGGGGAAACCAGGAGGCAATTTTCTGGAATGAATGAGAAGTAATAATTCAAACTATGTTGAATATGCTATAAAAACCATGTTGAAATGCTTCAAAAACAAGTCTAAACTAATTAGCTTTATTCTTTGTCGCTGTCGCGCTTTTAATTGTTCTATCTTACTCTAACTGTTTCTAAACAAATGAGACTATCCCCACAATTTTTTTTATAATTCCAATACATTGATCAGTGATGAACATGATTTGTTCCTGTATACCTAAGTACATTATCACAATGGCCCTTTCACGTAAGCATCCTGGCATTCAGCTGAACCAAAGGCTGAGCACCTCGTAGGATCTGCCTTGGAAGCATTTACTTTCAGCACAGAAGGAATAAATGTTTATTTTTAGAAATGGCTCTTTGCAAGACGCCAAACATGCAAGCAACAAAGAAAGAAAATCTCATCAACAAATAATGAGCCCAAAGGAAAACAAGCAGGATAAATAGACATTAGCTACGCTATGAAAATACATTTCCATTATGAATATATCTGCAAACATAAAAAGTAAAATACAAATGCAATGTAAACTGATAATTTGAAAAGGCACATTTCTGACTACAGGAAACAACTTTAAATGGGGTGGAGGAAGGGGTAGGGAGAAATAACTATGCTCATTAACCAGAGTTGCATTTACAAGACTGGAAATCAAAAGAGGAACTCAGAGGCAGATCAAAAACATCCTATTCCCATTTCCTTTCAATAGGGTACAATCCCTTATACCACCTCCTCCTCTTCCTCCTCCTCCTTCATAACATTTGCTCGGACTGTACAACTCTAGACAGAATAACCAGGAATATTTTTTTTTCACTGATTACCTTTATCTTAGATTTTTTGGAGGGGGGAAAACACGAATAATCTTGCATTCAATCACTATCAGGGGTGAAATCCAGCAGGTTCTAACAGGTTCTGGGGAACTGGTAGCGGAAATTTTGAGTAGTTCGGAGAACTGGAGAACATTTTGATTAGTTCAGAGAACCAGCAAATACCACCTCTGGCTGGCCCCAGAGTGGGGTGGGAATGGAGATTTTGCAATATCCTTCCCCCAGGAATGGGGAGGGAATGGAGATTTCGCAATATCCTTCCCCCAGGAGTGGGGAGGGAATGGGGATTTTGCAGTATCCTTCCCCTGGAGTGGGGTGGGAATGGGGATTTTGCAGTATCCTTTCCATGGAGTGGGGTGGAAATGGAAATTTTGCTGTATCCTTCCCCTGCCATGCCCACCAAGCCACACCAAGCCCACCAAGCCACACCCATAGAACTGGTAGTAAAAAAATTGGATTTCATCACTGATCCCTTTGTATATGTAATATTGATCAATAGTATTTATGCTCTCATTGACCCTTTTAATACTTATTATCTTCCCATTAAGGACAACTTTCATTAGAAGGATTATATGTGGGAGGGTGAAGGCTTTTTATTTACTTTTTTTTGAACATTTCCTTTTCATTTGTTAACTGTCTTAAATGAGTTATTTTTCCCCTGTAAAATAAAAAAGTTAGCTCTAACCCTAACCCTAAAAAATAAAATAAACATCAACATATTAATTGTATATGAGTTGCAGAAATATGGTCTGATCTCAGTGCACAATAAAAAGATATGGGAATAATGAAGATGGCTCAGAATTTGTATAAATGAGTTGACATTTGTAAGGCAGGACAAGAAGCAAAGGATGGAAATTAATCAAGGAGAGAATCAACCTAGAACTAAGGAGAAATTCCCTGACAGTTAGAACAATTAATCAGTGTAATGACTTGCCTCCAGAAATTGTGGGTGCTCCAACACTGGAGGTTTTTAAAGAAGATATTGGACCACCATTTTTCTGAAATGGTAGAGGGTTTCTGCTTGAGCAAGGGGTTGGACTAGAAGACCTTCATGGTCCCTTCCAGTTCTGTTACTCTGTTATATATCAGCCCATGGAGAAGGATTAATCACATCCAGTCACTTCCATATCCTTGTGATCTGATAGACATCACTTCCTTAGGATTCCTGTCAATATTTGCTTTTTTAAGTTCTTGTAAGTTTATGTCATAAGAGCACCTGTTCACCATGTCTTTGTGGCTCTCATTTCTTATTGTCTTTGATTCCCCCACCCCCAAGGACGAAGGATTTCTCCAGTAACTCTTGCCTCTGCATTACATCCAAACAACTGCAATTTTTAGCTTTATTATTAGTGCTTCCAGTGAGCAGACTGGTTTATTTCATCTAGCAAATGATGACATTTCAAGGTATTCTCAACCATTTTCCCCAGCAGCATGTTTCAAGGGGATCCTTTTTCTTTATTTAGCCTTTCTAATGGTCCAGTTTTCATAGGCATTAAATTAGAAAAAAAAGAAGAATGGCCTTTAGAATATATGGTAGACCTTTGTTGCCAGTATTATAACTTAAATATTTTGTGTAGATCAGCCAAGTAACAATTGTCTAATGTGTGAGCACCACAGTCACCAATCTCATGACTTTTTGAACTCAGAAAGATAAAGTCTATTGCTACTTGAACTTATCCATCTATTTGCACTTCTTTTTTTATTCTTGTTTATTGGACAATCAGCCAGATATTTAGCTGAATGTGGCATTTTTATCCTCCTGTTGAGTGTCTCTCAAGGTCCTGGGATAGGCAAATGCTGTTTGAGGATGTCACAGGTATCATCACCTGTAACGTCCTCAGGATGGAAGCTGTTCCAAGTAAAGCTGTCTTAGTCAATCTGTGCACTTGTCATGCAGCAGATAATTATGTGTTCCACTGTTTCTTCAGCAATGTTACTGCTCTTAGTCATCACCAGATCTTGTTGTTGTCTGCTGGCCTGCTAGTTTCTTATGTACACAACATGTAATACTTTGCCTTGCCATGTTTCTTTTCTCTTGTTCATTAGGTCTTTGGCATGCTCTATGGTGCCAATGTTATGCTGAATAGGCCTAATCATATCACACAGGTCTTAGCTGAGGAGTGAAACTGAATCTGTTCTATTTTAAAAAAAATCAATATGGTGAGAATAAGCAATTTGAATTTCACGCTGGATCAAACGTCGCCTGGATTAACAAGAGTCATGTTGGATACTATGGCTCCTGGGCATTCATTGTAAAATGTTCTCAGTTTTCCCTGCTAGGCAACCAGGACAACCAGGAAGGCAATCAATAGCAAAGAATTTGGTCCAAGGAAGAAAACTGCTCAATTATTATTTCTACCAATCTATCAATGGAGAGACTGCAATGAAGCAGTAAATGTCTGACAAAGGAAAAAACAGTGCAGTTCTGGGCAAAGCTGTGGGACAACCCAAAGAAATACAATAAAGAATGAAGTTTGGATAAGTCAAGTGGAGAAAGAAAACAAAAGAAGCTAAAATGAAAGCGCTTGTAATAATAACATAAATGGTAGAGAAAGGGGAAAGAAAGATCAAGAACTGGTCAGCATCTGGTTGAAAACAAGCTCTTTCCATCTGAGCAACAAGGAAACTGCTGAAACAGCTGAGGGACAAAAGATCAGATCCTAATTGACAAGATGTCTTTGGAAAACTGTAAGAGAAAGAAGACCAACCTGAATGTAGCTTGGATTGAGTGCAAGAAGAAATTTGACTTCTTGCCACATAATTGGATAATAAAGTCCCTAGAAATAACAATAGAGACCCAGAAGGTTTATGAAAAGATCAATGGCAAAGTAGAAGGCACAGTTGCTGATCAAAAGTGATAGACTGGAAGAGGCTAACATCGAGAGAGGAATATTTTAAGGAGCTCACTATCATCAATGATGGTCATTGCATTGATTCCTCTCTCCACAATACTGAACAAGTCAGGCCATGGCTATAAAACATCAAAAACACCTGCCAGGCTATCCCACCACCTTTACATGGACAATCTGAAACTGTATGAAAAAAAGCACCATCTCAAATAGAATTGCTGCTCAACACCGTCTGCATAAACAGCCATGTCATGATGTGAATATATTGCCAGTTGAGCCTCTCTGCCATATTTCTTAGTCTTCTACTGTATTTCTAGATCTACTGTATTTTTCTAATCAAGCAGACATGTGATATGTGTTTCTACGCATGTGTGCATTCCAGGAGTTTGTCTCCTCCTTCTTTTTCTTCTTCTGCAAGCCTCCATCCGAGGCAGATGTGAATTCTTGACTGGGACAATGTAGCTTAATTAAGATTTATGTTTTGTTACTTTTATACTGAAATAAATATTTTGTTAATTAGAATTAAATCTCGGTTTCATTTTCTACGTAAGGATGACTTCAAGGGAACAAGATCTATATCACCTCGGTAGGAATAAATTCCTATCTCGTCAAGCCAAGATATAGCAGGAGTTTGGACTGAACAAATGAGCCACCTTTGCCATCCACAGGAGAAAAATAATGAAAACGGAAGGAATCAAGATGCCCTATGGAAGTTCCATCCAACACTCTAGACAAATATCTACAGCTACAAAAATCTGGACATCCTTTAAGCTGACAACATCAAGCACACTGAAGTCAAGAAGAAGGTTATACAATAAGTGGATACATTATGAGAGTGAAGATAGTTTTAAAGTCCGAATTCAGTGGAGGAAATACCATCAAAGCAATTAATGCCTGAGCAATTCTAGCCATTCAATCACAGTTGGAATAGTAGGCTGGGCTCAAACAGAACTAAAAGCCCTGGATAGGAAGAGCAGAAAAATAATGACAATGAATCACACCCTTCATTTACACAGTGATGTTGATAGACTCTATTCACCAAGGAGCATAGGTGAGTGTGGAATGGAAAAGAGATGTGGCAAGACAAAGTATTACATGGCCAGTCCTTAAAAAAAAAAAGCAGGCAGATAACAATAAGACCTGGCAATGCCTAAGAGCAGGAAAGATGAAGAAAGAAACAGCGGAGCTAATTCTGTCTGTACAAGACCAAAACTTAAGAACAAATGCATATAAAGCCAAAATTAATAAGACAGCAATAGATTGCAAGTGCCATCTCTGCAAAGAAGCTGAAGAAACAATGGATCACCTAGTCAGTTGCTGTAACAAGATTGCACAGACTGATGACAAACCATGACAAAGTAACAAAAAATGATGCATTGGCAGATGTGCAAAAACTACGATTTGCCTGCAAGCAAGAACTGTTGGGACCACGAAACAGATAAAGCAATAGAGAATGAAGAAGCTAAAGTCATCTGGGACTTTAGAATTCAAACAGACAAGCATCTGCCATGCAATACACCAGACCTAACAATTATTGATAAGAAAGACCAAAACATCTGGATTGTGGATGTGGCAGTACCTGGAGACAGTAGAAGAGAAGAGAAAGAACTGGAGAAAATCATATAACACAAAGACCTGCAGATAGAAGTAGAACACTATGGGAAAAGAAAGCAAATATAGAATCAGTAGTAATAGGCACCTTGGATGCAATCCCAAAGCAACTGGAGCACAACCTGAATACAGTCAGCATTGACAAAATCACTATCAGTTCATTGCAAAAGGCAGCTTTACTTGAAATAGCTTGCAACCTGCAATGATACCTCAACATCTGCCTAACCCAGATCCTTGGGAAGGACTCAATAGTTGGATAAAAATGCCAAATCCAGTCTAAAAATCTGACAGAAGACACAATCAACCAATGTTATTATCATTGCATATTAATATGCTATGATATAAAGAAATAATTATTTGTGAAATACAAATTGTACCCAACAATCCAACACCAAATATATATAGCAGCATAATAAAACTAAGTTTCTCCCTCTCTCTGTCCCTCTAAGCAAACTTACCTGTATAAATGCTATCAGAAGAGTGAGACACAAAGAGCAGAACATCATTCCCTAAACTAAGTGTTCTCATGGGCAAAGTTTGTGAAAATGACAAAACTCTTTTGCTTAAAATCGGGCAGTCAGATCCACCCTCCCTTCCTTTTAATTTGTATGGAATTGATCTGATCTGATATATGTAATTTATTTCACATGTTGATTTGAAGATGCAAGTCAAAGTATAATTTGACTGAATCCCTCTGAATCCAATTACCTCTTTGAAGTTTCACATAATTTTAATGAATGGCCAAGGAACATAGCCCACGCTGCTTAATTTGCTTCGGTGGAGTAGTGGAAGGCCAAGAAGTGATAGAAGCTAAGAAGAAGAGTACACTATGACTTTCTTCTCTAAAAATAGCACAATGCCATCAAAGTTCACCATGACTGTCACACCTGCAGTTTGCTTTCATAAATTTCAATGGGTAATGGGCCCAACTCACATTTACTAATAGCAGTGTTGGAATAACTTTGACCATCTAATCTGGGAGTACAAGAAAGGGAGAATAGGAAAGGAAGAAAAAAGTGTTTCCAGGGAGAAATCCTTATCCTTCTGATGTTACCTCTGGTACATTCTTTTGTGATGCTCTATGAAAATAAATTGACTCCATGCTACATTGATGGTATCAATGATATTGATTTTACCTTGACAGGGAGATTGGATTTGATAACTCTTCCAAGCCTTTCAACTACTTTCACTTTATGGTTCAGCAAAATAGTGATTCCACAATTACAAATGATTGCTTTTTGAGGGAGGGGGAGGGAATAAGAAAGTCAATTGAGAGAACGAACAAAGAATTTCATTCTTTGCCTTTTTTATTGTGAACCGTCAGTGGAAAATTCCTCAGCTGCAATATCGAATATTGTTAGATATTAAAGATCCATTTAAGTTATTTTGAAGCTGAAATGATGTTGTTAGTTGGGATGCTTTTGTGGCTGAGGATCCAACTGAGAGATGTATCAATCTGTGGTTTGACTGAAAGTCTCTGAAAGTAGACATAGAAACAGAGAAGTCACCAGTTAATGTACCTTGTATATAGAGAACTACACAACTGAAACAAAATGATCACACATCTTGGAATTTGGGGAGTTAATTTATATCTCAGTATCTGAACAGTTGGAGTCTCTGCTCTTGATTCTGTAAGGTTTTATGATTGAAACTTCTTGCACTGGTCAATTGCTAAATAATAATTACCACTGCATGTTATCTGCCAAACTACATAAAAATGGTGCTGCAGGTCATCCATTACTGCATGCCAGTGATATTAAATAGTCCTTCACATGCAAACCTACAATCAAAATTAGACACATCAGTGAATTTCAAAATTGTGTTCCAGGAAACTGGATTCTTCAAATAACAAACTGAAGCATTGTTTAACTGAAGCTAACCCACCTTTCAGTTCAAAAAGGCACCATCTTAAATCAATACAATAGTCATAATTGCCGCTGCCATTCCCTCTGCCACAACTGAAGCATCAGGACTAGGTTTAATCCAACATTAAGAAGATAATTATTTCAACTTGACTTACCTGTTATGGACAAAGCAATGTTAGTGTGATGTAATTTGGGAGAGAGAGAAGATTGTGATCCCCTTTTCCCCCTGTTTGATGAACTTCTGTGAGGGAGACCCTAAGCCTTCCTGTTATGAAACTACTCCATCATTAAGATAATTCAGAAAGCTTTGTGTATATTCACTGAAGACTTTGTCATGTTGTGGCTGGGCTACTGAAAGTCATCCTATGTGGTCCTGCCATTGAAGATTATCTGGAGCTTCAGTAGATTTAACATGCAGCTCCCCAGGTACTTATAAGCATATCATAACTCACCAGTGAATTATTGCTAATTTGCCAGTTGCATTGACTGCCATGCAGATTCTAACTGCACTTCAAACTGCTGTTTTTCACTTTAAGGTCCTGTATGAAAGAGGGAAGAGCCTGCAAAGCCAAGCAAGTCAGTAGCAGTTTCCCGATCAACAGCTGATTAGGTTTGCCACTGGAAAAATGAAAGTGAAACTAACTACAAAGAGGCAAATAGCTGGCAGAGACACGCAGATTTTTATTTTTTGCTGAACTGGATGGAAGGGGGTAAGTGAATAACTAAATGTCTGTAGAATGTTCAAATTATTAGACTTACTTTTTAAAGACTGCTTTATTATTGTTCTAGAACCAGGGATCTCCAACTTTGGCAACTTTAAGACTTGTGGACTTCAACTCTCAGAATTCCACAGTCAGCTTTGTTAGCTTTGCTGGCTGTGGAATTCTGGGAGTTGAAGTCCACAAGTCTTAAAGTTGCCAAGGTTGGAGATTCCTGTAAATCTAGACAACTTAACAAAATAAAGAAACTTTTTAAAATAAATGCTTGCTCTGAAGAGGCCCAGTGCTATTGTATCTTCTTTTAAATAATAGAGAATAATGTATACTTTCAGAAATTTTAATTAATTTTAACAGCTCTGTACAAGTATAGTATGAAATGTAACAGTGTTCTGTTTAGTATTAGAGTTTAGTTACCTTGGAGTAGATCTATTTAAATAATTGGGAAGAGTTAGTGTGACTACATTTAAGAAAATCTTCTGACATAATGTACATTTCTCCAATTCTTTGCTATTTCTATGGGTCAAGCACACATGCACAGAAATACACAGTAAACAGTGTATATCATCTGTGCTGTTTGCTGTTTGCTGTTTGGCAAATTGCTGGGAGGCAGAGGCCTTTTTTCCTTGTTTTCCTCCTCCAAAACTAAGGTGCGTCTTATACTTCGGTGTGTCTTATACTCCAAAAAATATGGTAGTCTTCTCATTGATGCTTCCATTCTCTGGAGAAGCTTCTACTGTTTCTTTGGTTTCTTATGCTGAAGCTTTTCATGACTGTGTTTTATTCCTGTGTTTATTCTGCATTTATATATAAATATACTTTATGTATTCTAATGTTGTCAGTTGCCCAGAGTCATGCACTTGAAATTACATATATATATATATATATATATATATATATATATATATATATATATATATATGTATGTATGTATGTATGTATGTATGTATGTATGTATGTATGTATGCATGCATGCATGCATACATACATACATACATACATACATACATACATACATACATACATACATATATATATATATATATATATATATATAATAATAAATCAATATAATATTTATATTCCTGGCATTTCTTTATCTTTCTATGTGTTACATACTTCTTGAAATCCAACTTTGGACATCTGCATCTTTTTTCACTTCCCCAGGCCCTCCAATGGATTTTAATCAATGCACTAGAGTGCAGACAAGCAATATGATTGTCTAAGAATTGCCTATATGTGTGGTGTTTCAGTGATGCACCCGGGTACTTCTGCACAGCAGTAAAACACTATGCAATAATATATCTTCATGCAATTCTATTGCAGCTCCCATACCAGTATTAGAGTTTATTTATTTGTGATCATTATGATACTTTATTATATATACCTTGGTCCAAAAGGGAACAAAGGAACTGAAAGCTGTATAAGAAACAGTACACAAAGGGTCCTGGATATAATTTATATATGACTCCTAATTCAGATTCACTTCAGAAACCTCCAAAGAAAAATTCTAATGAGCAACATGTTTCATTCTTAAATTGCACCGGCAGAAAAAGCTGCCCAGGTGAGTCTCTTGAACATGTGGCTCAGCTTTCACAAGAATTCCCTCTGTGGTACTCACCTGCCAAATGACATGTCATTACAGCATTCCTGTATGGAAAGAAGAACCAAAGGCTTATTTCTAAACTTTAAAAAAGTGAGCTTACATGGGAAAACAGAGCACTCTTGCCACATAATTCTTTAATGTGGTTATTTTTATACCAACACCGCAGCCTCTGAAGAAGCTAAATGTTGCTTACTTAAATGAGATCATTTCTATGTTGTAGTGCCTTCTGTGAACCAGATTAATTTGAATAGTTGAATAGGGAGTTCATTTTGGTCAACTGAAAAGCAATGCCCTATATAGAGGGAAGCAAACTATTGATGTATCAAGAGACTAATCATTTTCAAGTATAACTTGTAAGCTGCTCAGATTCACCTTATAGGGGAGATAGGGAGCAGAAAAGAAAAGAAAAGAAAAGAAGAAAAGAAAAGAAAAGAAAAGAAGAAAAGAAAAGAAAAAAAGAAAGAAAGAAGAAAAGAAAAGAAAAGAAAAGGGAAAGGGGGAAAGGAAAGGAAAGGAAAGGAAAGGAAAGGAAAGGAAAGGAAAGGAAAAAGAAAAAAAGAAAAAAGAAAAAAGAAAAAAGAAAAAAAGAAAAAAAGAAAAAAGAAAAAAAGAAAAAAAGAAAAAAAGAAAAAAAGAAAAGTAAACTTTCCAATCAGTAAGCAAAATATAATGGGAAATAAGCTAAGTTTTCTGACTTTCCTTATCCATTTCCTCCAATGTGGTCCAGTCCCCTTTTGAACAGGATGAAGCCATTCTACACTCAAACAGTAAAGACGACTGGCTTAGCCTTCAAATTCATTTTGTATTTTTATGTCCTATGAATATCTGTGTTGCTCTGACAGCTCAGTTCTGCATAAACTAGCCCCTTTGGTGTTTTATTTTAAAATAGTGAATTCTGCAGGTCTCTTTGGCTTAAGTCCCTTTTCTTTTATCCTTTGTGTTTGGCATTTATTCCCTTTCTCTTCCCCAAGTCAAATTTCTATCCTTACTGTTTTGTCGCTGTTCATTTTCCTACTTGACTTCCTTATACTTTCAACAAATAGCTAGATAAACAACTTGATGTCTCTCCTAGATGTTACATTACAGCAAGAGCAAATTTGCTTACAAGGTAGTCTCTGGTTTAGTGATCTTAGCTTGTACAGATGAGCATGAGATGGCTAGAAGGGAAATTGGGCTTTGTGGCTTATTGGTCCAAATGTTGTGAAACTCACTGGAATTTGGTTATTATCATTAGGCGAAAATGTTTCAGTGTGATGTGGGCATGACAATGGTTTGCAGTGCCATCTATTCTTTCTTTGTTTTATTAAATGGATTCTATGAAAGCTTTGGTAATGAAAGCTATGACAGATGACAGACTATTTATGAGACTTTTCTGGTATCAGTTGTACAAAGTTGACCAAATCAAGAAACAGACTTTGCAAGATTAGAACTCTGTTGAGGAAGCCTGGAAATCTTGGAAGCCGGGGAGTGAAGGAGGACAGTCTGAATCTCTGTACCTTTTTTCCATTTGTCAATATTCATGATGATAATTTAGTTTCCTTCCTCTTCTTCCTTCATCTTCTTCCTTCCTTTCTTCCTCCCTCCCTCCCTCCCTCCCTCCCTCCCTCTCTCTCTCCCTCTCTCTCTCTCTCTCTCTCTCTCTCTCTCACACACACACACACACACACACACACACACACACACACACAGAGAGAGAGAGAGAGAGAGAGAGAGAGAGAGAGAGAGAGAGAGAGAGAGAGAGAGAGAGAGAAGCAGCTATTGAAGATATATAAACAAAGTTGAAAAGAAGAAATGACATGTAAAATAGAAACAAGTGGCGGATTTAAAAATTTCATGGAGGTTATAATTCTCTCTCTCTCTCTCTCTCTCTCTCTCTCTCTCTCTCTCTCTCTCTCTCTCTCTCTCTCACACACACACACACACACACACACACACACACACACACACACACACACACACACTCCTGGTTTCCTGGGCTTAGCACATGTTTTTGCACATGTTGGTATAAACTGTCTCTGAATAGTGTCTCCAAATTCATTTTCATAGCTCTCTACAGCTGATGATCAACTTGCATCCAATATCTATTGTTTACTACTTTATACGCTTTGCATAATGTTGCTTATTACAGAAAGTAAATGTCACCGTGAGTAGGTATGCATATATGGTACATAAAGTAATTGAAATGAGTTTGGAAGCACAATAGAATTGCAATAGGTTCATGATATTGTGGCTTGCAAGAAAAAGAAAAGAAGAAAAGAAAAGAAAAGAAAAGAAAAGAAAAGAAAAGAAAAGAAAAGAAAAGAAAAGAAAAGAAAAGAAAAGAAATGAAATCTGGGTCACCAAAGTCAAACTTCTGATATGTTTGAAGTCAAATATTTCCTTGGAGATAGTGTCAGTGCTGATGACAAATGGTTGCACTACTTTTTGTACAGCTTGTGAACTAGTTTCAGAATTTGAGACTTTTGGTTCTATATATATTCCTTGGGAGAATTTAATACTGGGAAAAAGTTCCTGAGCAACAGCTCCTGGCTACTGATCCTATTATATTTTAAAACAAGTAGCTTTCCTTGAGTTACAATAGGTGGCCCTTTGAATGTGGGGTCTTCTTTTGAATGTGAACAATGCCACAAGATAGTGGCTGCTCATAAGCCAGTTGAGTCAGGCAATATTTATCAGTAAACATTGGCACACTTCCATTTAAATGGCTGCCAGCATTCATTAGGTTTTTTTAAATTGTGGAACATATTTTTCCCCTTGATCCTCATTATTTCAAATTAACAGCTACATGGAAACAGATTTATTGAAAACAAAAGGTAGAAATACAGCTTGGTAGGAAAAAATATATATCATGGTTAAGAAACTATAAAAAATCTTTTTTTAAAAAATATTTTTATTGGAAATGTTAGGTATAACAAAGGGAAATGTATAATAAAAATATTATACATTTTCCTTTGTTATACCTAACATTTCCATTTCTGCAACAGCAGTGTGCTGTCTGTATCAGATCTCTTTTGAATACACATAATTTTATACACGCCATAATTATAACCATTATTCTCATAATACTTACAATATAATCTTCCCTTTTAATCTCCCTATACAATTTAATCTACGATTAATTTAATCTCGTATAATCAAATACAATCCAGTGATAATATTGCTTATGGTATTATTGCTTATATACTGCATTTTTCGGAGTATAAGACGCACCGGAGTATAAGACGCACCTAGATTTTAGAGGAGGAAAACAAGGAAAAAAGTATTCTGAACCAAATGGTGTAGTAATGTATTATTTAATAAAATACCAGCGTAGAATACTTTTTACATGTATACTTTTTACAACCATGTACACTTTTTACAAACTTCAAACTTGACAGCTTTAAGACTAGTGGATTTCAGCTCCCAGAATTCCTCCACCAGTCAGGCTAGCTCAGGAATGGGAGTTGAAGTCCACAAGTCTTAAACTTGCCAAGTTTGAAGACTCTTGCACTCCTAACCCAGGGGTCTTCAAACTTGACAGCTTTAAGACTAGTGGAGTTCAACTCCCAGAATTCCTCCTCCAGTCATGCTAGATGGGGTAATTAGAAGGCAAAAACACTCCAGTTTTTGCAAAAAATGTCCTGGTTTTCGCTCATTTTGGTTTTTGCAAAAACAGGGCATGCAGAGGGTTTGGGAAGCCTGCAGAGCACTCCTAGGGGGGTGGGGGAAAGGCAAAACCGCCCCCATTTTTTGCAAAAATGGGATGCAGGGGCGGGGCTTCAGGAATAAAAATATTTCCAAAAAATAGCTGTATTCGGTGTATAAGACGCACCAACATCTTTTGGGGGCAAAAAGGTGCATCTTATACTCCGAAAAATACAATATATATTTGCTTTTATTTACATTTATTGCATTCATTTTATTAATCATCCTTAATTATAAATTACCAACTTCCGCTTCTATTTTCTAACCATTTATAAAATAAGTCCCAAGTTGAATAGTACTCTATTTCCTCTTTATCCTTAATTTTCATCGTTAACCTGTCCATTTCGGCACAGTCTAATATTTTATTAAATTTTCATCTATAGGTATATTTTCATTTTTCCAATTTTGTGTGTACATAATTCTCGCTGCCATTATCACATATAATATTAAATATGTAATTCTTTTATTGTATTTTCCCGGTAATATACCTAGTAAGAACAATTCTGGTTTTAGATCTATTTGTTGTGTTGTCATTTCTTCTAACCACCTCTTTATCTTTAAGTAATATTTTTTCATCATTGGACAGGTCCATCACATATGGTAATAGGTACCCGGTATCTGTTTACATTTCCAGCACTCTAGTGATGCGTTTTGAACATCTTTGCCATTCTTGCTGGTGGCAAATGCCATCTGTAGAACATTTTGTAAATATTTTCTTTATATGTTGTTGACATCATTAGTTTGTAATTTCTTTCGCATAGTTGTTGCCAATTGTCTAATTCTATAATATATCCAAAAATTTTAGCCCATACTATCATAGTTTCTTTTACATGTTCGTCTTCCATTTTAAAATTCAATAAGTAGCTACTGTATATATTTTCTTTATTAATTTATCATATATCCCTAGAAATATCTGATCTAATTCTAGGGGTTCTTTATAGAATCCATATATTTCTGTATCTTTCTTGTATCTTGTTTGTATTTGGATATATGGCCACCAGTCCAAATTGATTCCTTGGTTTTTTAGTTCCTGTTTTGATTTTAAGTCCCCTTGTTTGTTTAGGATATCTTTATACCTTACGATTTTTTCCAGTTCAAGAGCATTTGGATGTATTAGCGCTTCCATCGTGGATAGCCAGACCGGTATTTTCATGTAATGTTTCTGTTTGATTCTTTCCCATACTGAAAGCAGAGCATTCCTGATATAGTGCCTTTGGAAATATCCATGTATTTTACTTTTGCCATACCAATAAATGCATGCCACCCCAATTGTAAGTTGTGTCCTTCTAGAGTCAATATTCTTTTGTTCTTCAAATGTATCCACTCTTTCACCCATGTGAGCACTGAGGCCTGGTAATACAGCTCCCAATCTGGTAGTCCAACCCCCCCCCCTATTTTTGGTGTCTTGTAACATTTTCAGTTTAATTCTTGGTTTTTTGCCTTGCCAGACAAACTTTAAAATCAATTTGTTTAAATCCTCAAAAAACCTTTTTCCTAGTTTTATTGGAATTGCTTGAAATAAAAATAGCAATTTTGGTAGAATATTCATTTTTGTTGTGGCTATCCTTCCAACTACAACTGTAGATTTCTCCATTTTTCCAAGTCTGTCTTTATTTGTTGTATTAATTTAATGTAATTGTCTTCTTTAATGGTTGTACATCTTGCTGTTAACCAGATTCCCAAATATTTAACTTTTTGAGTTATCTGCATGTCCATCTTTTCCATCAGTTAATTTTTCTCTTTATTTGTGAGATTACCTTTGTCAACATATTAGTCTTTTCCTTGTTTATTTTTAGTCCTGTCACCTCACCAAACTCTTCTATTCTTTTTATTAGTTTGGGTCCCGTTTCTAAGGGTTCCTCTAGAATAAATACTAAGTCATCTGCAAATGCTTGTACTTTGTACTTTTCTTTTTTTATTCCCAAACCTTTTATTTCTGGATCTTGTCTGATCTTTCTAAGCAAGGCTTCCAAAGTTAATATGAATAATAAAGGAGATATTGGACATCCTTGTCTTGTAACCCTAACCCTAACCCTATAAAAAATTCTTATTAGGTTGATCCATTGGTGACAAGACAACACTTTCTATTCATTGGTTATATGTTATATACATGCAGACTTGCATATCTACTGCTGCACTGATTAGCATTCTGCCTTTACCAAGATATTCATTAAGCAATAGGTTTGTTTCCATCCAGAAAGGACCATTCATTGTGACTAATTATATAGGAAAAAATGCAATAGAGGTCAAAGTTCATGAGGATGGTGGCAGTAATACCACCATCCCCACCCAGAATATTACCCTGTAATTTGAGGGAAATCATTTCAGAAAATTTAACATCCCCATTTCTGCTGTACTGGTTGAACTCCTGGCTTTAGTTTAGACTGATTGTCTCAATTAACAGCACTGCGAACAGATCAAAAACTCTTGTGGTGTCTTGAATCCTAATCTATATGCTTTGATTTAGTAATGGCAACTGCTTTTGAAAACTCTAGACTGCTTCATTGCATAATGCCATTTTAAAAATTTATGCCATAATAAAGGTGTTAAACTTTAAGACGGCCACAAATCTTTATGCTGTTTTCAATGTAAAAATCCAATAGTCCTTCTTGAGGATGTTATTATGAACAGACATTAGGTATTGTGTAGTCATAAACATTGTATCCTTCACTGGACTGTCATAACAAGAGTCACAAAATCAAGGCATGTGATAATGAGTATGATCAGTGTTGCATCAGATTGATTGATTGTTACTACATTAATTGATTTTTGTCTTTAATATTTAATTTTAATATGGTCCGCTGTTCATAATCTTTAGAAATTGAGAATGGAATAATATGTATATTGGGAAAAGGAAGGGAAAGACAAAAACAACAACATTTTGCATTTCAGCATCATCTATTTGGTTTTAATTTATAATCGTTCCACAACTTACAGATACAGACCTTTGAAGAAATACTTGTCATATAATTATTCTACTTCATGTTTTGTGTTCTATACAACAGTTGGGGCAAAATATCCATGCTCATCTGTAAAGTTTTAGAAGAATGGTTTCAGAAAAGAAATAAGCCTCCTTAAACATTCAAAAGTATCATGCCTCAAAGGGATTTCTGCTGTGCCCCATCTGTCTGATCCATCTATGGTATGTTGGTTTCTTTTCCTGCACAGCTTCCTTTTCTATAGGAAAGGATTTTTTTTAACAAATAAAAAATAAATAAAAACTCACCTGTAAACATTTGTGATTCCTAATCTGATTGTCTAATACTCTCCTGCACATGAAAAAACTAAAATGTTATGTCATTATAACTCAGGATGGACTATTCCCTGTATCTCTAAACAAATAATAATCAAATGATTAAATAGCACAACTATGTAATTTCCAGAGACTGCCATAATTTAAAATCACCTTGTTTCTTGCACAATGAATGTCATTGGAATGACATAAGTCTGCCATCTGCTTAAACGGGGCTTGAAACCCACATTCATTTTATTTTATTTTTGTACCTCAAATGGTAGATTCTAGACAATAATTATAAAGTTTAATGTAACCAACACACATAAATACACACACAGAGGAAAAAATATGGTAGGAGGAGGAAAGGGAAAATGTGTTAAACCAAAAGCTGAAGAACTTTATTTAGGATGTTCAACATTTTGATCAATGGCCTAAATCAGTGGTTCCCAAACTTTTTCAGTCCACTGCCCCCTTGGTGCTACAAACTCAACCTCACCGCCCCCACTCCACCCCTCAGGTGGGCGTGGCTTCGTGATCAGGTGACCGAGTGGGCGTGGCCAACTTGAAAAGTGTGGTGAAACTCACTTAACAACGCTCTTGCTTAGCAACCAAAATGTTAGGCTCAATTGTGGTCATAAGTTTTTCTTTCGTTCTTTCTTTCTTCTCTACCTTCCCCCTTCCTTTGTTTTCTTTCTGTCTTTCTTCCTACCATCTTTCTTTTTCTTTCTTTCTTTCCTTTCTTTCTTTCTGTCTGTCTTCCTTCCTTCCTACCATCTTTTCTTTCTTTCTGTCTTCCTTCCTTCCTACCATCTTTCTTTCTGCCTCCCTCCCTCTTTCTTTCCTTTTTCTTTCCTTCTTCCCTCCCTTCCCTTCCCTCCCTCCTTTCTTTTTCTGTCTATCTTCCTTCCTTCCTACCATCGTTCTTTCTTTCTGTCTTCCTTCCTTCCTCCCTCCCTCTCTCTTTCTTTCCTTTTTCTTTCCTTCTCCCCTCCCTTCCCTCCCGCCAGCCATGGCCAGGCCGCCGCCACTGCTCACCCAGGCCGATGGCTTGGTAAGCGTTCTCCGGGTCATGCACCAGGTCGCAGAGCACCATCAAGGCCGGCTGCCACGTCAGCAGCTCTGGGTGCTGCAGCTCTTCATTGAGCTTGGGGAGGCCTCAGCAGCCGAAGGCCACAGGCGCCTTGGTGGGGTCGATGTTGGGGGACAGCTGGGCTGAGATCCGTGGGTGCGCCATGCCGGAGGGGAGCCCACCGAATTGTGCACGCCGGGTTGCTAGGCAACGGGGATGCCAGATGGGAAAGTCCGCGCACGTGCAGGTTCCGCAGCAGGGCCTTCCCGCGGGTCTGCGAGCGCTTGCCCGAGCAGCTTCGGGAGTGGTCGGCTTTCCTCATTGCTGTGCCGCACTCAATACCTAGCACTTGTAACTCCATTGCATTCCACGCTCTTGGGTGCAGGGCAGCCCATTCTGAAAGAAAACATCTCGCGTTTTCTTTCAGAATGGGCTGCCCTGCACACAAGAGCGAAGAACGCAGGAAAGTTTCAAGTGCTAGGTAGGATGCCCTTTGTGTGATGAGACGCAGTTTGGGGTGACCAGTCGTGCGGGGCGGAGCGGAGCAAAGCGGAACCTGGGTAGGGGCTGGGCAGGGGCTGGGCGGGCCGCGAGACGGGCATCATACCTAGCACTTGTAACTCTGTCGCATTCCACACTCTTGTGTGCAGGGCAGCCCATTCTGAAAGAAAACATCTTGCGTGCACTGCACACAAGAGCAAGGAATGCGAGGGAGCTTCAAGTGCAAAAGCCCTGCACACAAGAGCGAGGAATGCGAGGGAGCTTCAAGTGCAAAAGCATGGCGAACCACCTACCACCCCCCTGGCCCCTCTCACCGCCCCCTTGTCATCACCCTTGCCTCTCACCGCCCCCCTAAGAGTTCCCACCGCCCCCCGGGGGGCAGTACCGCCCACTTTGGGAACCACTGGCCTAAATTAAGGTGGTCAAAGAGGTCATTTATTCAAATTGCTGGTGGCACTAAAATGGAATAGCCAATATTTCAACAGGCAAAATTAAAACAAAAACAAAAACAATAGTCAGCTTAAAAATACATTCTGAGGAAATTTCTTCCTAATATGTATCTCTAAAAATAAAATAAATTCTATAGATTTATACTGCATCTTCCAACATTTTTATTTACGGTATATTTAGCCTTAGTGAACTTAATCCTGAGGACAATTAAATATTATTAGTTCAATGTTAATTAAACATAATAATTGAGAGGATTTTCATGGCAACAATTCAATACTTGGGTGTCACATCTACAGAAAGTTTCCATAATAGTTGCAATTTCTTTCCAGATCCAAATATGTGGACTTTTTCAAAAGAAGTAAGAACATGATAATAATTTTTTAAAAATGGATTGCTTGCTATTAATTTGGCACAATAGAAAGGTTAGGCTTATGGCTGATTCATATAGCAGATTGTGCAAATAAAAAAAATGGAAGAACAGGTCTTTATGATGCAGTCATATTCGCCTTTGTTAAAGATAAAGCCTCTGCCTTTGAAGTTTAAAGTAATTGCTTTAATCAAAAGAAGTTGAAATAAATAGAATATGATGGTTTCTAAATTGGTTCCAGATGGAACACAAAACCCTTTTAGCCCTGAATTCTACAGATCTTGTTTGAAAGAGCTAGGAATCCTTTAATAAAAAGACAGCTGGCAATCCTTGTAGCGTTCAAAGAATGCTGCATTTATCAACAGTGGGGGGAAAGTAGGAAAGTCCCTTGTCTCAAGATAACATGGTTTCCCACAAATGCTGCTGGATTGAAAGCTGGACTGACATGCTTAAAATTAAACAATAATCTAGATCTGAGGCATTGTTGGAGAACTATTTTTTTTCCTCCCCAAGTTCCAAGCGTATTGTGATAAATTGGTTTGCTTTATACTCTCTTCTCAACTCATATTCTTCTCCACACAAAGCAAAAAAAAATAAAATGGTGGAAATATGAACCAGTCAACTGTTCTGTCCATCATTCCTAAACTCCAGGGGTCTAACCACCAATATTACCCTCTCCAATGTTCTAATATGGATAAAAGAGCCGAGGTGGCGCAGCGGTTAGAGGCAGGTACTGCAGGCCACTTTAGCTGACACTGATCCGCAGGTCAGAGGTTCAAATCTCACTGGCTCAAGGTTGACTCAGCCTTCCATCCTTCCGAGGTAGGTAAAATGAGGACCCAGATTGTTGGGGGCAATATAAAATATACATTGCTTACTGGTGTAAACCGCTTAGAGAGTGAGGCGGTATATAAATCTCACTAAATAAATAAATAAATAAATAAATAAATAAATAAATAAATAAATAAATAAATAAATAAATAAATAAATAAATAAATAAATAAATAAATAAATAAATAAATAAATAAATAAATACACCCCCCCTCCTCAGTGTCCAAGCTCCATCTTAGAGATACTGGAATCTTCTTAAATGCAGTTTGGAAGTCATCATCAGCTAAAACATCCTGGACAGAATATACTGACTTGAGCTACAGAAGTTGAGAAATAAAGTGGAACAGGCAGAATGTGCTGATCTATTGAACAGGCAAAAAGAGAAGGCAAAGCTTTATGTTGCTTGGTAACCATAGGGGCTAAACCTGAACATCTGTTCCCTCAGATCGGGAACAAATAATTTGACATCTTTCAGATATGGTTCAATTTCCACAATTATTTCCTTTGGCCATGATTTCTGGATGATATCAGAATTGTACTATGTTGCCTGTCTTCACCTAATAGTTTTTAAGGTATTTTATCATATTCTGTGGTTATTTTAATAATTATTTTGTTAACCAACATGAAAACAAAAATCACAGATACACATTTTCCAAGCACTGTATTAAGGAAATCCGTATTACTGATATCTGAAATTTCCATTCAGGTTTAAAAAGCCATTCGGGTTTATTTCACATTTATTTTGATTTGAACATTCAAGACACACAAAATGATGTGCTTTTTCAAAAGAAGTAAGAACACAATAAAAAAAATTGTATTGCTTGCTATTAATTTCAGAACAGTCAGTTCAAGGCAGCTTCATAAATTGGACCCATTTTTAATATTTCCTTGCAAACATTGTACTTCCCAGCAAGGATGCCCATAAGAATGTAAGATTTAGCTATTTTCAGCTTCTGTAGATGGTTCTCAGTTCATGGATCTGGTCCTCCTTAGAGATTCCCCAAACAAAGATATTTTCAAGTCCTTTAGAATTTATATCAAACAAGTATGGTACCAAATGGTTCCCTAGCATGCTGGCTTTTCAAGCCCAGTCCAAGAAGACATAGAATTATCCAGCTAAACTTCAGTTCATCTGTTTACATCCAATAGACAGAATATTGCCAGATTAAACTTTTACTACTCTCCCCCCAAAGATATACCCTGGCTGCTTCTAGGGAGTGACTGTCCAAACTTTCTTCCTTTGTCTTCTATCCATCTCTGTGCTGTGTTGCCTCTTGTTTCATGTTCCTCCTTGGTGCTCCCTCCTTCTTGGGAAACTGCCACTTCACTGTAGTCCATCACACTACCTCCAACTCCATCGGCAACATCCCTCACATGGTTAGGGAATTGAGAGTTGAAGTCCACACATCTTCAAGTTGTTAAGATTGTGAATCACTCCTCTAAAAAGCAATTCCTTCCTTCCATTGGAAAGCAGATAAGGAAACTATCTAACTGCCTAGACATGAGTCCTTAATCCTGCCTTCTGAATAAGATCCCTCCCCTCTGACTCACCTGAATAGCAATAGCAATAGCAATAGCACTTAGACTTATATACCGCTTCATAGTGCTTTACAGCCCTCTCTAAGCGGTTTACAGAGTTCAGCATATTGCCCCCAACAATCTGGGTCCTCATTTTACCGACCTCAGAAGGATGGAAGGCTGAGTCAACCTTGAGCCTGGTGAGATTTGAACAGCTGAACTGCTGAACTAGCAGTCACTGAAGTAGGTTGCAGTGCTGCTTTTAACCACTGCGCCACCTCGGCTCCTTTGATCCATGTCCATTTTCAGCTCTTCTGGCCTCAATTCTGCCTCGGCTAATTCACTGGGCGATGTTTTCATTCATGAAATTGACAGCCCCTCTCTTTCCACTTTTGCTAAGCTGTCAACTGATACTCCTCACTTTTCACTCCCTAAGTTCCACCCTACTCTTTCTTAGCTGCAGGGAATGGATTCTCCTCTGGGCAAAGTGCTGAAGGGAGCAAAACTTCTTGCCTTTCACCCTTCTACTTCTTAAGTGGTTTTATCTTTCCCTTAACTTAAAACTTTGTTTCTCATTTCCATTATTCCCTTAAGCAGCCTCTTTCTGCTATGGTGTCTGGGGAATTCTGGGAATTGAAGTCCACATGTCTTAAATTGCCAAGGTTGAGAAACGCTGTTCTAGACTAACTCTTCATTTTCCTCCTTTCTCTGGCCATGCTTCCCAGCTAAACGTCTCCCTCTCTCTTTTTGCTGCATGCATGTGTGCATGTCTCAGTGTATATACACAAAGCTCTGTAGCTTTTTACACTTTTCCCTAACTTTTGGGAAATTTATTTCTTGTTTCTCTATTCTATGGAACAGATCTCTTCCTTTCTAGAATCAGAGCCTGATTCTAGATTTTCCTACTAGTTCTGATTTTTCTACTGGCACAAAGTTGTCTAACAAGAAGGTTCGTTATTGCTTTCCTTAATTTCTACAGCCATTGAGCTGAGCATATCCGAGAGTCTTATTTCTTCGGCTTCTGGTATCTTACAGTTACATGTCTATGCAATCAAGATATTGGCACCCAATTCAATTTTCTTAATTCTCAACTGTCTTGCTGCTCAAGGGTGGTTTGCTTTTCTGAACTATTACTGAGCTTCATATCTGGAGATTTTAACAAGTGAAAGAATGGCTCCATGCTATGATGTGAAATTACAATTTGAAATGGGATCATTAAAGCATGGTCTGAATTAATCATAGTCAAATATAGCTCCCCCTACCGAAGGATGTTAAGTTTCCACTATATATTTGAATTTTAATAAAAAGACAAAAGAAATCAAGATGAATATTAATAGGGGTAAATATATATATATTTAATATTAAGATATTGATCAGTAATGCACAGTAATGCTACATGGGAATATGTTCACATATAAGCCTTTAATATGACTATTAATTATGAATTCTGGATTAAAAACCAATAACAACTAACAAGTACTTATATAATATTCAAACCCAGGATTTTTTTCTTTGCAAATAAACTAGGCTTGATAATCAAACAATAAATCCTGGTTAAAATACACTTATGACTGTGGGTTTGTTAGTGTAAATTAATCCTACTCCAATTTTCAGACATATATTAAACTATTTCTGCATATTTTCTAACACACATAGTGTACATACACCAGAGAGACATATTAGGGAGGTTGATGAACTGCTATTTTGTGAGTGTTTATACTATAATTTAAGCATCCTGTTGTAAATGTGGAATGTAGATTATGTTGAGGTTAATAGTAATAACATAAAAAAACCCTTTGATTAATTATCTTAAAGCTTACAACATCTAAAAGGTGACTCCACAGAGTTATTTTTCCATGTTGATAAAATTTGATGCAGTAAACATATTGGTTCTTCTTCCCTTTAAGTGTTGTTGTTGTTGTTCAACTCAATAATATGTTGGAAACTAATTCTGTAAATGATGAACTCAGGATATGTCTGTCCATCAGCAGGATAACTCTGACTAATTAATAGAACAAGATCACATTTTGTCTGTGTGGGAACAAGCTGGCAAATGAAAAATCAAGTGTAAAATAGACAGTGGCTGGGAGTGAGTTGCGCGCACGCACACACACACAACCTATAAAAAGATGTCCCAAAAAGTCCCTGTGAAAGAACAGCTAGGTAACAGCTTGGAATATTGCTGATTTTTCCACTTCCACTTTTCCACTGCAGTCTGGACGATTGACTTTTTCTGATAAATAGCATTTGAAGAGCATTTGTATTATTCAGGAGTTAGGAAAAACTCTAGAAGCCATATTATGCATGCTTTCCCTATCTCGTTCCTTCTAAACTTTAGCCTTCTTCTGTCTGAAACTGTAGATAAAACAGTGCCTTGCCTAAAAAAATGAACCTGGACCAGACACCTTAGGCAAGACATGTTAAAATAAAGTGAGCCACTGAACATCTGTTAAAATAGAAGGATGGGAAAGAGGGCAATTGCAGTTACCCAAGTTGTCATCACTTTCGACTTCAAGTGCATTTCAAAGCAAGACATCTGAAGAATTTTGAGAGACAGGAAAGAAGCTAGATAAAACCAGCAACACATCCCAAGTGTTTTCCCTGTATAATTTTCAAGAACGGTGACACATTCAATGTAATGCAATGAATTGTTGCTAGTTTTGGATGTCCTGACAGAACCCATCTATATGGTTATACTTTTAGATGTATTTTATTGTCCCCTTTTGGGATGTTACAATATTTCTCTTGCATTTCCCTCTCTGTTTATAATGTAAAATGTCACTCAGTTGTAAGTATATGGACAGGTTTAAAAAAAATGCCAGTGTTCCTTCTATGGCTGTTTGGGTTCTGATTTAGAATTCAATTCCATGCTATAAAAACAGTTTGCGAATCATGAAAGATTACATCAATACCACCAGCAGCTGTGGTGAAGAAGCAGAACAGGAACACTGGGAATTGTGATGATGTATTGTAATGACATTACATTATTTCCTGCTGAACCCATTAACCCATGTCGCTGCTCTAAGTCCTTTTAAATTAATGGCAAACATTTCAAATTCCCTGGGACTTTTCAAGGAACTGAAAGCACAAAGAACGAGAGCCAAACTCGCTTATGCCATCCAGCAAGGTTCGGATTCCATTTAAAAAGAAGAAGAAAAGTACACAACTTGCATTCACAGGCACCACATGGCTAGGAGGAAACCTCATCGCCCATGCCAGCTTTTGCTTCTGTAGTTGTTACAGAACGACACTGTTGATCTATTGTTGTATATAATACAACAAAGCAGCTCAATACAAGCGAGGCATGTAGAATAAGTGCAAAGTGTGTGGCTGTCAAGATCGTTGTTAGGATGTTTTTGCTGCATCTTCTTGCTCTTGGTAATTAATCAGGGTTTTCTCACTGCAGGAAATGAAATTCACTTTCTTGTTCTTCATGATTACTCCTCAGAACTGGCAGATTGACAAGATGCGTTGCTTTTGATATTTTTGATATAAAAAGATGGGAGGAGAGGACACGTGGTGGAATCAAGTATGTCTTATAATGTGGTAAGGAGCTGTTTCTCTCTCATCTCTGCAATTTCATCAGGGCTGACTCTAGGTTTCAGATTTAGGGGAAAAAATAATTCCCTTAGTAGCTAAGGAGTGGGGCAAGCTAAGCAGTGGGAAGTGCTTAGAAGATACCACTGCTGAAAAATACTATTCATGTACATGTCATATACGGCAAGATTTTGTATCAAACTTCCCCAAAACATTAAAATAAACCTCACTGGATAGTGCTGTCCAATCTCTCTTTCCTGCCATTTTTACAAGGTTAGACCCGAGGTACAAATTCAGTGGCACAGTACAACATTGTCATCCTGGTGTGCTGTCCCCTTTAAACCTCATAATTGGCTTACATTTGCTGTCCACATTATGTGTTGGATAGTAGCCCTGTTACCTTACTCTAATTATCTAATGGCTCTAGGTTAACTTCCTGTGGCTTTAAGTGAAATCCAACTGCTCAGGTGAAACCTGAATTTCCATAAGACAAAAAATGTTGTAGTAGAATGTCATACCTCTTCCATACTATATATTTATACTGCTGAATCTGGAGCAGAATGTAATCTCCAGATATCTCTCTTGAACATTTCTCTGCGGAGGAGTTCCAAGAGCTTCCAGAATGTTCATGCCAAGGAGGTTGGTGTATTTCTTCTGTAGTCTGTGCAGTATCCTAATTTATTTGGCTGCTGTGTAGGAAGGTATTTAAAAGGATCCTACAGTTCCAAGATTTCAGGAACAGACTTCACTGATGCGATAAAATATTAGTGTGAACATGCTAAGGACTTGGGCTACAGTTACTGAGAAGTAACATCAACTGCAGTGACATACAATTCATTCTTGTCTTTGTAGTAAATAACCTAATTTATGGTCGTAGTCATGTAGGAACATATAATGGGTTAATTATAATATACTGTAGATCATGTCCTTTGATATCTAGGATTGTTTTTATGCCTTTGGCTCTTGGAAACCTTAGCAAAGATTTGTTCCATTTATAGTTTTTTTATGTGCCACCAAGTCATTGTCAACTCCTAGAGACCATATACTGTAGATACGTTCCATAGAACATCTTTGCTATTCGTGATTTCTGTTATGGAAATTTTATCAGCACAAATAACATTTTTTGGAACTGGGGTCATAAGTCAGTACAGTATGAGCATGAGTGTGAATGATTGCAAGAATCCCTTCAAATATCTCTGATTTAGCTAAGCTATTAGCTTAGCTATCCATAGAACACTTAGGACAGTGATGGCGAACCTATGGCATGGGTGCCACAGGTGGCACGCGAAGCCATATCTGCCGGCACGCGAGCCATTGCCCTAGCTCAGCTTCAGTGCTCATGTGCGTGCCCGCCAGCTGATTTTTGGCTAGCGTGGAGGCTCTGGGAGGGCAATTTCGGCCTCCGGAGGGCCTCCGGGGTGGTGGGGGGAGCATTTTCACCCTCCCCAAGCTCCAAGAAAGCCTCTGGAGCCTGGGGAGGGCAAAAAACGGGCCTACTGGTCCCACTGGAAGTCAGGAAATGGGGGGGTCACGCACACATGCGCAGGAGGGTGGGGCAAGTGCGGGGGCTTTAAATTATGGGTGTGGGCACGCACACGCGTGCGATAGTGCATGCGCGCACTATTTCGGCACCCGAGGAAAAAAAGGTTCACCATCACTGACTTAGGATATATATAGCTTGACATAGTGTTCACATAATGTGGCAGACATGTTCTATGTCAAGACATGAGAGATATTTGAGTAACTGGTCTATTTGAATCATACATCAGTAAAATCTAAATGGTCTAGTCTGGAAAGTTGAAGTGGCTCCAGCATGAACTGATTTCCCCTTTTATATTCTTTTAATCTAATATTTGCTTAATCAGTCATATCTCAGGTTTGATAGATAACTTGAGATAATACCTTCTTTCCAAATAATTAAATACAGGAGGAGGGATCAAAACAGTAAAGATGGCACCACAGCCTGGCAACATTTGTTGATATAATGCATCTATATAAAAAGTGGGGCTTCAAGTGCATAATCATGATTGCTATTTTGGCTTGAATTTTGTTCCATGAATGCTGCTGGTTCAACATCTCCTCCAAGGCATAGTGCAGTGATTTCTAACCTTTTTGTCATCACATGCTGAAAGCGTGCGCCCGTGTGCCTGCACCCATAATGCAATGCACGTGTGACCTCCCTGCACGTCCTGCCCCCTGTGCATGCACATGCGACCCCCATGTGCGACCCTCCCATGTGCATGCGCACACAGCCCCCCACTCATGCGCGTGTGATCCCGCACCCCCGCACATGCACCCTCCCCCCTCACCCATTTTTGGCTTCCAGGTTGGTGCAGGAGGCTTTCCAGGCCCAAAATGGGGTGGGGGGGGACGACTACATGTAAGAACTGTGCAGAGATCCAGATTTGAAGTCAAAATGTATATTGACACCCATTTTACTATCTGCTGAGGACATCTTAAAGCTGACACAGAAGTCCAGGAAAAGATGTAGCTGTTTTAACATTCCTGATGGTTGCTACATGCATGTTCATGCACATTCCATATCACATTTTGCCCATTAAACCCAGAAATCTGCACAAGCCCACATATTATTGCCCTACCAGTTTTATAAACATTCCCTGCTCTATTTATAAAATACCCTTATTAGTACAGCTGTCAAGTAGGACTGAGGAAGCTTATGCTTTCACCTATTGTCAGTCTGACAAGATATTATTTCTGACTCTCTCTCTGCAGAATTGCCTTATCAATTCATCTACTGTTTTATATGTGTGTGTGTCAGATAGATCGAAATGGTTACATTTTCTTCTTTGAAGTTTATGGTGTTTATGCCATAAAAAATATTTTGTTTGGTCGTGGGTCATAACAGTAAAGTCTTTCTATGGATTACACACTGCTCCCTGACAAAGGGACTTAATAGAAAAATGCTACATGTATCTGGGCATGTAGGTAGAAAATTTCCTCCCAATAACTTTTTGAAGGAGGCACCTAAAATATATCAAAAAAGCTGAGAAAGACTTCATTTTGGGCAGTATTGGTCATATATGAAGCAGATCAGAAGCTGCTGTGGGAATCAGATGCAAACATAGTTTCTGTACTATCTGTTTTTAGGATTTTAGCATTTTAGCATTTAGTTTTTAGGATTTCAGCATTTCCCAAAGAAATGGAACCCTATAATGCTAATACTGCATTTATCTACTGATTGAAGGAAATATATATATAACAGTAGAATAAGGAATGATATGCCTCTAATGATCAGTGCAATCACCATGGAGCCAAGGCACTGAATGTCCCTCAATAGAATGAAAAGAATATATACTGTACTACCTACAAGGATAGATTAATAAAAATTGGCATCTATCTCCCTTCAGTTGAGCTTGATTCCTATTGACTTTCTGGACATGTCCATAACCTTTCCATGGCAATATAGCATAGAAATGGTTTGCTATCACCTCTTTTGAAGTTGCTTTTTCAATTACTAAATAGCTTGCCTAGCTTTTGGGGGATCAACCAAGATTGGTTTGGATTGCTAACTGCAGGGAATAACAAAATAGTTATTACTATATAAAGAGTGTCCGCAATAAGAAAAGGAAAATGAGAACTCAAGCCAGCTGAAATGTGGAATGAACACTTTTCTAAGAAAGGAGAGTCCAAAACATTCTCCATGCATTAAATTCCTGATCTGATGAAAGATAATATCAAAGAAACAGAGAACTGGAAATGATGATCAAATCCAATCTCTGCTCCCTACTGGAATCAAAACAAATGCATTTTATTTTGAACATAGACAAACAAGGACAGCCAATCAGTTTCCTAATGTGGAACTGTTCTTTCAATTAAGAATGTTTTCCTAGCATTCAAATGGAATTTGCCTTCCTGTGGCTGAAATCTCATGTTTCATGTCCTGCCATGTGGAAAAGCACAGTAGATGAATGCCCCATTCCCGCCCCCCCCCCCCAATCAGATCTCTATGATGCAGGTTCCCCTGAACCAAGACCAGCAGTTTTATTGCAACCTGTCAGTTATATTATTTCTTGGTGCAAGTTTAGCATGCTTCTAGAAGAGTGCAAGTCCTTTCTTTAAGCAAAAAGATCTAAATTGGCTGGCTGGTTTTCAGAAATGTCCTACACCAGCGTTTCTCAAACTTGGCAATTTCAAGATGTGTGGACATCTCAGCATGGCAGGCTGAGAACTCTGGCAGTTGAAGTCCACACATTTTAAGGTTGTCAAGTTTGAGAAACATTGTTCTGAACTATGCTCAGAAACACCCCATGTCAACAACCTGTCACCCCGTTGACTTGAAAGATGGCTACAGTTCCTTCTGGACACCTGGCAATAGTTACCCAAATCACTCATTAAGGACAATAATTAATGATGCTTTTCCTACCTACAGGTCATCCTAGGTGGGAAGGAGGATGTCGCTAGAAGAGCCCACCAATAGATGCCCTTGAATCATCCTGCATAATAACCATAAGGAAAGCACTAGACATCGCCCTTGTCACTGATAGCTTGGCTGTCGATGTATTGAAATTTATGTCACCATTCTATTCTGCTGGAGGAGGAGGAACCCAAAGAGAAAGAATGCTTCATAAAATGGGGTACAGGGGAACAGATACCCTCCCTCCCTCTTTTCCTTCCTTAGTGTAGTAAAAAGCTTTTACAAGTAACTATGTGATAAGGAAAGAAAATCAACAAATATTTGTAGAAGAGGAGAGAAATTCGTTTGATCTATATTTTGTTATTTATTCAATATCCAATTTCTGAGCCTATATAAAAGAAATGCAGTGATATCCTGTGGCCTACACTTTCCAAATGCTCTGTATCAGGGGCAGGTTCCTAATTTTTTTACTACCACTCTGTGGGCGTGGCTTATTTTGTGGGTGTGGCTTGCCAGCCATGTGACCGGGTGGGCGTGGCTTCTCGGACTGCTGAAGGGAGGGGAACTGAGATAGGTCCTGCTGCCCATTCCCCCTCCCCTCAGCAGCTCGAGAAGCCTCAAACGTGCGAAAATGCCTGGGATCATCACCGCGTGTTCGTGGCTTCTTGGACTGCTGAAGGGAGGGGAATGGAGATAGCTCCTGCCGCCCATTCTTTCATCATCTCACGCGCTCCCTCAGCCATCCTCCCCTGCTTGGACTCACTGTGGGGTAGGAAGGCAGCGAATGAGCAGTGCCAGAAACTTGGCTCCTGGGCATGCGCAGAAGAAATTTTTTTAAAAAAATAATTTTTTTTAATGGCGGCACCCAGGCACCGGCAACCGACCGCACCGGTACTGTGATGTCACCAGCGGGCCACTACTGGTGCTATAGAGTGGACCGCACTGGTAGGAACCCACCACTGCTCTGTATGTAGCTCCAAATGAACTATCAGCTATAGTGGCATAGCAAAATGTATGTATTAAGGAAACATAACAGAGCCGTGGTGATGCAGTGATTAGAATACAGTACTGCAGGCTAACTCACTGCTCACTGCAGGAATTCGATTCTGGAAGGTTCACTAAGCCTTCCGAGATCGGTAAAATGAGGACCCAGATTGTCTGGGGAGGGCAATATGCTGACTCTGTAAACCGCTTAGAGAGGGCTGTGAAGCACTGTGAAGCAGTATATAAATCTAAGTGCTGTTGCTATGACTAAATAGGTATATAAAATCTGTTAAAAAGTATGCATTTTATATGTTGTTGTTGTTTTAAATTGCGGAGTGATATAGCAAGAGAACAGAATTCACAACTCAGAAAGAAACAAAGAAAACAAATGTGATAGGTTTGTCATTCCTTATCTACAAGCTACTGGGGATAACTACAGTTAATTACTAGGCAATGACAATTATCAGATTAAATTAATGTGAATTTTGCAGAAAACAGGCTTTAGAATTCAAGCCTTCAATATTCTTGAAACCAAATTAAGAGGAAATATGTTTGTTTCTCCCCCCCCCAAAAAAACCCCCTTAACTTACATAAATTGAAAAATTGCATACATTTCCTAAGCCCTTGTGTAGTGCTGATCTATTTCTTACAGGGCTTCTGACAGCCGGGGATGAGTGTGTGTGTATGTGGCGGGGGGGGGGGAGTGAGGAATCTTGCAGGGAAAAAAATAATAATATCACACTGTGACTGAGGAAAATTACCAATCCAGATGGTGTCAAATGCATTTCAGCCAGGCTAAAGAAAGAATAAAGACTGGTTTCATATGAGCCAGTGAGAAACACCTTAATAGTTTCAAAGTTTCTTTGAGGAGAAGATTGGTTAAGAATAATTTTAGTTAGAAAAATTCTGGCTACATTTGTATGTATATTCATGTGGAAATAAACAAGTGACAGCCAACCTTGGCTGATTTTAAAAAAGAGGTATGGTAGGGCCTGGATGAGAGACTCCAAGGAAATCTCAGGATTATAATTTAAAGGCAGAGGCAGGGAAAAGAAGTCCAGAAGTAGGCAAAGGTATACTGTATATGGTTGCCAAGAGAAATACATAGACATGAATCTGCAAGACTCAAAATCAACTTGGAGGAGTCTTTGTTCGCATTTACAGTATGTGAAAGTAATCCCTTTGGTCCAGCACAAGTAGTACAAATGTGCATGGGATTTTCCTTAATTTTACTTACCCAACATTCCTGTGAGATAAAATGGGCTGAGAATCAGTGACAGGTCCAAAGTGGTCTAAGAATCTGTCTGAAGTCTGATACCTTAACTATTATCATATGTTGACTCTGTTTTAAAGAAGAAACCAAATTCCCAAATAACCTCATTATATAGTGGGTTCAATTTTCTTGCTCCTCATAGCAACATTGATGCTACTCTTGATGAACAGTTTTGTTGCTACTTACCTGTCAACATTTTCAAGAGGCCCATGACCTGTGGCAACTATTAAATGTGTAGGACCAGTGAGACAGAAACATTAATGAACAAACATAGCTGGGTTGACTTACTTTTTCCTCCTGGAGAGGAGGAGAAGTAGTAGACAGACAAATTATATAAAAGCTGGCCACTTCCCTTCGTTCATTACCTTGCGAATCCCATACTATTCTAAGTGTAACTGAGGAAAATAGTTTGCCCAATTGAACAGTTTCCCCACAGATCTGGGTATTTGGGTATTATTGAATGTTCTTATTCTATCAAAATTCTCCCAGAAGGTTTATTTGGTAGCTACATTTATATACTGTATCAGCTCTTGGATACAATTTATAATATAGGTTTAAACATTTTCATTTAAAAATATAACATTACAATATATTAAAACTGTCACCCAAATTACATGTGCCAGAAGCTGAATCTACTGAATTCACTGAAATTTACTGAAATTTATTTTCTAAGGTGTGTGTGTGAGTGTAGTAGCAATTGTGAGACAATTACAGAGGGCAAAGAAGTAGAAGGATATATATACCATATTTTTCAGAGTATAAGACGCACCTTAGTTTTTGGGGAGGAAAATAGGGGAAAACAATCTGCCTACCAGGTATTCATCTGGCTAGCATCCTTAGTCTGGTCAGCTTCAGCACATTATTTTATCCCCTGGTTAGGACTTAAAAAAACCTTCTTCTGAGAGAGTAACAATGAAAGCATGCAAGCCAGTAAGAGCTGGGAAGATCGTTAGCACATAGTTAGGGCTAGAAAAAAACTTATTCAGAGCAAGTAGAGCAATGAAAAAACCCTGCAAAGACTTAGGGCTGGAAAAACATTCTTCTGAGAGAGTAACAATGAAAGAGCCTGCAAGCCAGTAAAAGCTGGGAAGATAGTTAGCACCTGGTCAGGGCTGGGGAAAAAAAAGCTACATTCGAAGTATAAGAGGCACCCAAATTTTCAGCCACTTTTAGGGAGGAAAAAGGTGCATCTTATACTCCAAAAAATACGGTACCTCCCTCTCCCTCTCCCTCCCTCCCTCCCTCCCTTTCTCTCTCTCTCTCTCTACCCCCAACTTATTTAAAACTAAAAGGCTATAAAACATGGCATAATAAATAACTTTTCCTACTTCTGATGGAGCAGCCTAGATAAGGTTTTGGTGTTTTGTAGTCACATCACACTGCCAACTCACTGTTAGTTTGTGCTTTATTATAGTTTCAACCAACTACCACTGAACTGAATCATAGATCAACTAAAACTCATCTTTCCTAAGGTGCTAAACTCCATCTTCTATCTGTTCTAGACTAAATGTGAAATTGGACAAGGATGAATTGATGGTTCACTACATATCTATCATCCTCTTCAAGTTCATGGGAGTTTGAACATTCAGGTTGGTGGGGCAATTTGTAATAGTGATGGGGGGGGAATCTTTTTTTGAGTTGGATACACTTTACAAGGACTCCATAGACACATATTATTGGTTTGCGGGGTGGGTGGGGGGGAATCCACGTGATCCAAGCATCTCAAATTTTGAAATCTCATAGCCCTTTAACTCTGCAAAAAGATTAGTGATGCAGTGATATTACAGCAGGATTCTAGAGATGTTTTAAGGATTTTCAAGCCATGTTAGCTTATGAGGAACTGATAGACTCTCTAGAGTAAGTCTCATTCAGCTCAGTGGGAATTATTGCAAGGTAGACATCCTGAAAATTTCTTTTTTTGTTAACAATTAATATATAATAATACTTTTCCCATTCCTAATTTCTACCTCTACTATCCAACCATTTGTAAAACAAGTCCCATATTTGAAAATATTCTGTATCTTCTATATCTACTTTTGACTTTTGTAGTCGTGTAATTTTTTTGCCTTTTCATGGGGGAATTCAGTCTATTTATATTTATAGACAACATGTCACGTTTCCCCTCCATCTTTTTCATTTATATATAGGTCTTATTCTCCTATTTTTTCTTATTTGTCTCTGATCTTTTGCTCTTGCTCCTTCTCCTTCTGCTCTCTCTGCTAGTCCTTCTTCTTATTGTGTATTCCTTTCTTCTCCTGTTGCTTTGTCTTGTCTTTGATATTCCAACTCTCCTTTTATTTCTTGTCCCTCATTTGCAACAATATAACTATCATAGAATTCCAACGCCTTATCTAGCAAATCCAGTTTATATCTTTTCCCCTCTCAGTTCACTAATATTCCCTCTGGTAACAACCGTCTAAAGTTTGCCTCTCTTTTAGTCAGTTTAACAGTCAGAAATTTATATTGCTTACATAGTCTCTTATTCTCCTAGGAATCTGTTTCAGAACAATTTCTTTCTCTCTGTACTTCAATGGATCATCTCTTGCCCTTTTTAGTATTTCATCTCTTGTTGATTTTTTAACAAATCTCACATGTACCTCCCTCAGGACCTTATGTCTCCTTGCATAACTCGTATTTATTCCTGAATATTTCATTTATCTTCCCCTCCATCTCTTGCTTTCCTATCCTAAGGCACTTGCCAATAGCTCTGTCATCACTTCAGGGAGGTCTTCTTCTTTATCCTCCTCTATATTTTGAAATCTTAGGAAATGGGCTGCTTTCTCCATTTCCAACATGATAATAGTCTCTTCGAGATTCTTATTTGCTTGTGTCAGTTCCTCCATTCCCCCCCCCCCCGGTTTCTTCTGATTTGTCTTCTATTTTCTGAATCATTTGTTCATTTTTTGTTATCATTTGCTGAAAGTTCCCTAGTCTCATGTCCATGTTCTGGATCTGTTCTTTCTTTTCCCCCAAGTCACCTTTCACCTCATTATGGTTCTTCCTTCCTTCCTCTTTCTGTGAAGCAATAGTTTCTTGAATGGATTGAAGCATTGCTTGTATTTCTTTCTGGAAAGTATTGATTTTTTTCTTGTTGTAACATTATGTCTATTGATCTTTGCTTTGACGGGCTGGATGCTGCAGACAACGGTGTAGATTCAGTGATGGCTAACCTTTTTTTCCTTGGGTGCAGAAAGCACATGCATGTGCGCTATTGCACACATGCATGTGTCCACACCCATAAAGCAATGTCCCCCATGCGCTACCTGCCCCCTGTGCATGTTCACGCAACCCCCACGTGCATGCGCATGTGACCCCCCATGTGCATGTGCATGTGATCCCCATGCTCCTCCACTCCCTGCACATGCATGCATGACCCCCACCCCACCCTGTTTTGGTCTTAGTAGGCCTCCCTGAAGCCTCCGGAGGCCAGAAACAGCCCATTTTCAGACATTTGATAGGCCCTTTTTTGCCCTCCGAGGCTCCAGAGGCTTTCCTTGAGCCTCCAGGAGGGCGAAAATGGCCTCTCGCGGGATTCGGAGGCCATACAGAGGCCCTCCGGAGGCTGGAAATGGCCTGTGTCTGGACTTCCGGAAGGCCCATTTTTCACCCTCCCAGAGCCTCTGCTCGAGCTCTGTATTTACCTGGCATCCAAAACAGGCCATGTGGAGACTCCTGGGAGGGACAGGGCATGCACGCACATCTCCCACATGCACGGCAGAGACCCAATGGATAAATGGATACTGCTTTAGTGGGAAAAATCTAGTTGCATTTGTATGTACGGAGAGCTTGTTACACCTGGCTGGACATGAGGCAATACTACATGAGACAAGGTGAGACTAGAGGAGGAGCCCTGAGCACTGCTAGTCAGCTAGTGTAAGCTAGTTCACCTCCTGTAGTGCACCAAGGATGGGCACACAAGTGCTGAACAGAATGAACTAGCAATTTAGGCTGTCAGGATGGTTCTATGACAATGCAATCCTGACGGGAATAGAGAATTCACCACAGCCAACTTGCCATGGCCAACTTGTGATGGCCAACTCACCATGGCCAACTTGTCATGGCCAAATTGCCACAGCCAATTCGCTACAGGGCAACTTGTTGCAGCTAACTTGCCACAGAACAACTTGCTGCAGGACAAGAGTTAATATCAAAGAAATGGTGGAATAAAATAATTAAAGAAAGGATTCCAAATGAGGGACAGAATGAAATGTGAGTGGCAAAAATTAAAATAATTTTTATTTATTTTAAATAATTAAATAGGATTGTTAAATTGTCCCGCAGCAAATTGTCCATGATCAGTTGGCTGCAGTGAGTTGGCCATGGTAATGATGAGTTGACCATGGTGAGTTGGCCACAGAAAGTTGTCTGTGGCAAATTCTCCATTCCCATCAGGACTGCATTGTATTTAGCATTTGTATATGTCCCTGATATTGTATACTAAATAAATAAATAAACAGGAAGACAAATATGATCACACTCTGGCTTCTAAGAGGGCTGAAATGTTTTAAAACATTGTAAATCAGCTGATAATTAACAGGTGGAAAGTTGGAAATCCAATAGTTAGTTTTATTTTTCCTTCTTCCCTCTTTTGATGCTTTCATTGTTGATAAATTGGTTTTATCTACTTTTTCCCTTTATTAACATGTTAAACATATTAAGCAACAATACTGTGGAGACCTTAACACTAAGTAATCAATACAAAAACCTTATTGAGGTCAATAAAGCTCAAGACCCTTGTTGTACTTTATTGTACAATAAATATTTTTCTGCAATCTGCAGGGATTTTGTTTTTCTACTGCTATATTCAATTCTGGATGGAAAAAGTCAAATAATATTACGCTTGTATTGTTGGCATCATAAATCCTAATTAATATAGATAGAATATGTCTTGCTTTTTAAAAAAAACTTTCCAATAGTCTAAACTATTTAAACATTAGTGTGTCAATAATCTTCAATCAATACTATATAAATGTGTGGGAATCCCCCCCCCTCCTAGAAGAATGAAATATTTTGGGAAATATTAAAAAGGTAAGATGTTATATTTCCCCAAAGGGAGAAATGGAGAAACATGTTTTTAGAGGCAGGAAGCAGCCCCCAAGTCTTTCTTAATACCACGCCCCCAAGCAGATTTTTGTGCCCATTAAGAAAGATTGGGCCAGCCTATCTACCAAACAAAAGACCTTTAGCTTCAGAGTGATGGGATTAAGAACAGGACATGACCCTTCAGGACATAATAGGATTAACCCATTACCACTTAGCAGAAGACACAGAGCTCACTACATTGCACAATCTCCTAAATGCATTTCAGACATTGCACAAACCCCCTAGCAGTATCTCTGAAACTTATAAAAATCCATGTACTCAACAAACCAATTGGTCAGCTGCACCAGAACCGTAAACACTGTTCATTTTATTTTATTTATTTATTTTTTGTCAAGCATTTATAAGATAATAGATATAAGTATAAACATATTTATGAATACATGAAATGGATACAAATAAATGGGGACATTAGGACAGGGACAGTAGGCACAATGGTGCACTTATGCATGGCCCTTACAGTAAGGTGACCAGACGTCCCGATTTTGGCGGGACAGCCCCACTTTTTAATGATTCATCCCGCGTCCCGCTGCGTTTCTAAAAAGTCCCGATTTTTGGAAAGAATGCACGACTAGGGCATTCTTTCCAAAAATCAGCCTGAAAGGGGGGCGTGCGAGACTGGGGGGAGTTAAAAAAACCCAGCGCACCAGTTTCCAACTGCAGCGCAGACGTTTAGTCCAAGGTCCCTTCAGCTCTATTCTGATTGAAGTCGTCAGCCGCTGCGTCTCGCCTTGCTCCTCCTCAAGGAAGCTGCAGCTCTTTTAGGGTGCTGGCAGGAAGCCTGCCTCCCAGAAGATGCAGGAGCACCTTCGGTTTTGTCTTGTTCCTTCTGAACGGCCCAGGGACGTGAACGCTAGTCAGAGGATTCATTCTCTCTCCCACTTTTTCTGTTATTTTGCCGTCAGCCTCTGCAACTCTGGTAATTAACTGAATACACATTTCTGCCCTTTCAGCCAGTTTAGCTCTGCCTATAACCTCGCAGTTGCACCTTTCCTTCCTGCTCCTCACAACCCCGAGCAGAACAATTTCCTCTGTGTGTGTGTGTGTGTGTGTGTGTGTGTGTGTGTGTGTGTGTGTGTGTGTTATGTGTTAATATTTCTCGTTCCTTCAAATGAGCTCGTTTTTGACTCAAATGACTGGAAGACGCAACAGAGAGCCCTGCAACGCTAATTTGGCTTGGGGCAGGGTGGAGGGAAGAAAAAAGTGTGTTGCATGAAGGTTTTCTTCGCCCCACCTTCAAATTTTTGTAGTCAGTTACCCAAGCAAAGTTTTCATGAGTGTGATTTTCAAGGCTTTTTTATTTGAAACAATGAATCGGTCAAAGGAAAATACCAAGAGATTGTCCCTTTTAAAAGTATGCTGTAAAAATAAAAGGACTGTAAACACATTTGCAAATGCTAAAGAAATAGCACATTGAAGTCATCCTCACTTCAGACGATGAGTTCATTTCTGTCTTCCCTATCTACTTCCTTCAATCTTGCCAAGCAGGGTAGCTATTTTTTCTAGTACACACAGTTTTGTCACATGTCCAAAATATGAACTTTTGAAGCTGATAATTACAGAACCAGGATTGGTTCTTTAATTCTTCTTGCAGCACATGTTGCTTTCTCTATTGGTTACATTATATTTTTCATCTTGTGTCCTTTGCCTTTTCTGAAACGCTCCTGTTAGGTTGAAAATTTAAAGGTTTTGTTCATTCTTCTAAAAAAAAATCAGCATAGTCTATAAAAACAGTTTTCATTGTTTTTATATCAAATACATTTATTGTAATACTGTTAATTTGGGATGATTCTGATTTCACTGAGATAAACTGGGACAATGTATGGTTTTGCTTTGCTTTGCATATAAGAGAAGTAGGATTACTCATTGATATAAATGTTTATACAGGCTAGAAGTATTTTGTTTAATAAATTAATTTGAT